>CM029126.1:937500-992500 GCA_016859345.1 Istiophorus platypterus | reverse complement strand
GGCCGGTCTAAAGGCTCATCGGAGCCTAACCCACCACACTGTGGTTCATAGACTGTTAGGATATTTTCCATTGGTTTCCACAGGTCGAGCAAGGGCCTTAAAGGTCTCAGATGAAACAGCAGTAAATTCTTGTGGAAGGCACATGGCTCCTCTCCTTGAGACATAGGGCAACTACTGAAGTTATTTGGGGAACACAGTGTTGCTGCAGCACCAAGGTTAAAGGACATGCTGCTGCTGATTGAACTTCAGAACAGAGATGGTGTCTTGCACATCAGCATGTATTGACAACTTCTCCACCCTCCTTGGCCAAGCTTCAATAAATACTTCCAGTGTAGGAAATCTTGTGCTCCTGGAAACTTTCTGCCTTGAGCTGACAAATAATCACCGAATTTTCCACAACACAAACCAAGTCAGAATTTTACCTCTTTTGCAATGTTTGTGGGCCAAACAACTACTGAGAACAATGTTAGGAGCTACAGACTACAAGTCACTTTACCTGGTAGATGTAGTTGGACATTTGGTGTGCCTGCTAGACAATACACTGCAATAGTGATGCATTGCGCTTTGGAAAAGGTCCAACCAGGGCCGACTATTTGCCAGATCAAGTCTTTTGTCAGTGGCCTCTGGTGGGGCTTTCTACTGCGTTCTCTCTGGAATTAAAGGACAAACGGAAGCAGTGCAACAGCATGAAAACCAAGTCCAAGACATGAAATGACATGACCGAAACATGACACATCATCAAGTTTACGTTTATTTTTCCCAAAGTGTTCACAAACTGTATGAACTGAGATTTGAGTGGTATTTGTTCTGGAGTCAGACTACAGCTTATTTTACACCTTTAAAAGCTGCTATTTGGTGGTGATGGTCGCTTGCCTAGAGATTCAGCCGTCGTCGCATTTAAAAGACCAGGTTAGAATACCTCCTGTGATCAAATTTACTTCTTAATCCTCTCATGCTGGACTGAGGACATAGGGGTTGCTGCCATTAGTACAAGATGGGCCAGGGCTGGCTGGTTAGCATGCTAACTTCAGTGGAAGAGGAGAAGTTATAGATTAAAAGCAAAACAAGGGTCAACACTTTGTTACTTTCCACTGCTTGAGACAGCACAAGACTGGTGAGTTAACAGCTGTTAATGCTAATGTTGGCTATGTAGCGATAGCAAAAACGTACATGCACAGCTGCCGTACTTTAGCAAACACCCTGGTACCTTGAGAATTTCCAATTTGTGGGACTTTTTACTTTTGCACTTGTGCATTTTTCCACTGCTGTGACTTTGTGTTATGTTTTGGTGGTTGAAGCGTAATCTTAACTCAATAAAATATGATTTGTTACCAGAGATTTTACAGGGGCTGAAACAGTTATCTGATTTATCAACTAGTTGACTGTCACAAAATTAGTTGTTTAGGTCATTTATCATGCAAAAAAAAAAAATTCTCTTCTTCGAGCATCTCAACTGTGAGTTTTTTCTGCTTTCTTTATCGTGTGTGATAGTAATCTGAATATCGTTGAGGTTCACAGTGTTTGTTGGACAAAAGAAAATATCTGAAGACTTAACTTTGTTCCACCATATATGGTGAGATAAACTGGTTAATGGAGAATAATTACGAAAAAGAATCTATAATTAAAACAAATCCTACTTGCAGCTTTGTCAGAGATCATCATTAAAACACTGTCAGAAGCTGAAACTGATCCGTCTGCCCCATGTGAAAAAAAACACCTATGCTTTGGTAAATAATCTTTACTAATGGAGAATTATCAGGGATCTGGACTTAATGAGCTAAAACTTGTTGAAAATGGTGTAAAGTGTCGGTTTCTCTCTTACAGTCTTCTGAATGCTCACACTCTCCCAAAGCAGAGACTGAATCAGTTGTTAAGCTGCTGATTTCATGAAGCATTTCAATGTTTTTGGGCAGCTTTATTGAAGATTTGATGATCATGGGCTGTAATTTTTACTGTGGTGTATGATGGTAAGCAGTCTGGTGCTTGGTGACTTTTAAAGAAACAGCACTTTTATCATATTTTTGGATGTTTCTGCTGGTTCATCCTGCAGTCTCTTATTCCGTCCAACTCTCTGGCCAGCGGTTGTCACAATATCCAGATGTGCACGAGACTGTCATGAAGCGATTCTTTTCATTATTGATACATTTGTTGATTATTTTCTCAATGGTTTGTCTAAAAATGTCCGATGGCATTGAAAAATATCAATCACAATTTTCCAGAACGGAAATTGAGGTATTCAAATCACTTATTTTGTACAGAAACAAAAAAATCATTCAATTTAATAACAAGGAAGATTGAGAAAACAGGGAAAGATTTGCAAATTTAAAGCTGGAAACAGAACTGTTTTAGCATTTTTTTGCTTATAAGAAAGACATAAACAATAAATTCTCAATTCTTGAACTTGTGTAAGAGTTTACAATCAGTCAGTTGTTTCAGCTCCAAATTACATGTTTTGTTCTTTGTAACCTTTGACTTAAGTTGCCTCAGGAGTCTGTCTGGGAGACATTTTCATTTCCTTTGTCATTTTAATTTTTCATTCAGGCTACATCAGCTGGACTGGGTGTGTTTCTGTGCCCGGTGTGTGTGTGGTGGGGGGGGGGCTCCCTCTCTCTGTTTTCTACTGTGAGACCATGGTGGGGTTGTGTGGTGAGAGATTCCGGTCTTGTCTGTGAACCTGACCCGTTGTCCTCCTCCTGCCATCTATCAGGAATAAAACACAGAACCCGGAGACATAGAACCAGACATACGTAATCTTGCTTTAGTCTATTTTTAGGCAGCTTTTTTAAACTGAAGTTCTGGCCATTTGCCCAAGAAAAACCTGATCTAAATTTGCTTAATGAAATCAGACTCTAACTCATTTACATTATTTTTTTCTGTTAATCAATGAACTCTACTAAATGAACTATAAACATTTTATAAATAAAAAAGGTGTTGAAATATTAACAAAAAATTGTGCATATTTAACCATTAAATATAAGAAGTATGTTATTGGACTAAAAATAAAAAAATAATAAAAAAAAAAAAAAATATATATATATATATATATATATATATATATATATAAATCTTTTTTTAAATCAAGTAAAATGTTTATATATTTACTTATATACTTGCATAACTGTAGTTAAGCCATATTTAAATTCAGGCTGAAGTTAGGCATTTTAAAATGAAAGAAAAGGTCGATTATGGAAGTAATAGATAGATGAATCGATAATGAATGTAATCATTACCCGTCAGTCAGAGGAAAGGGGCCGTGTCGTTGTGGGTGTGTCGCTGGCAGGTACAGGTGAAATCCGGGAATACATCAGAGAATCCCCTTTAGCAGCTCTGTTTTTGACCCGAACGAATTCCAATGCACAGTTGAGGGACCTTTAAGTCTTTTTTCTTGATAGAGTTAAAACACGGTTAGAAAACATGCCCAGTTAAGTATAAACCTCAACTTTATTTGTGTTTCTCACTACAGGTTTCGGGCAAGGTTACTTCTTCTTCCGCTTTTTGAGCAGAAGCGAGCTCACTGTTGCCCCCAGTGGCTGAAGGAGGGAAACACTCTCTGCTAATAAGTGTTTAAAACCAACACGTCGGAGCAATTTTCAGATTAAAAGGTCTCAAATAAACAAATAACCAACAGAAACCTTGTAAGTTTCGTGTCTTCTCTCTGCTCGTCTTCCGCTGAGTTGTTTTGAATGCTGTATGAAGAACTACAGAAAATCACGACAGGTTACGACAGTTCTCATCGTTATACACTAACGTAAAGTGTGGTATGCGAGCTAAACATGTGACGTGCTCAATAGCCGAAACACAAACCCTCAGGTAAGATTACGAACTTTAAATTAATCTGTTTTAATCGGTTTTATAACATCGAAGTCACGGTTTAACGGGACTCTGGTGTTTTTTGCATTCAGCGCATTTCCGTGAACTTAAACTAAGGCTGTTAGCCGGTAGCTTAGCCGTACTTGCTAACAGAGCTAAGAAGGAGTTGGGTACAGTTTTCTGTCAAATAACACATAGCCTCCGTTAGATCAGTTAGTGGCTTCGGGTACTTACGTGTGGCCTCAACCTCCTTATCAGGTTAGAGTGTGTCGAGCCTCCAAACGCCCGCAACGGTCAGAAAAGTAATCGCGCCGATCTCTGTTTAAAACACCGTAGATTTAAATGCTTCTTTGCCACAGTTGAACCAACACCCGTAGCAGAACATTGTAAAATGAGCCGTTGAATCTATACGGTCCCTCCCTTAATTCGGCATACATCCGCTACAACAGACACTATCTGTTTTCAGTTTAAATGCTCAGATGATCAGCTTTCTAAATAATGGAATTCCCCAACAAAAGTGTGAATGAAAGATGTCAAAAACACGAAGCTCAATGTAAACTATTTACACGCTATTTCACCGTTGGATGAAATGTTCTGAGACTAAAGTTTTCTTAAAAGCCTCAATGTTCTTTCGGGTTTTATATATGTCTTGTAATATGTGCATGGAGTTTGGCGGGCGTGTTGTCTGTCGAGGTCTGAGGAACTTTGGCAGTAGATGCTCAGTCCCTGTCGGGTCTGAGGTAACGTAAACCTCATAGGGTTTGACTGTATTTATCCCTTAGTGCTCATTTCACTCAGGCGCACACATGAGTACAGCGGTCAAAGGGACGACCCGCGGCCGGTTCGTCGGCCCCCGTTAGTTTCACTTAGCAGCTCGTCATCACGTGGGATCTGCACGCGGACCTCCACCGCTGATTTAAAAGCAGGTGATTTGGCGCCACCTTGTGGCAGAACTACAGGCTTCGTGGGGAGATGCAGGTGTGCGCAGCGGAGCGGCTCCAACACTGGGTCACAGGGAGGAAAGGCCGATTGCAGTTGAGTTCAGTTCCACTCAGTTTCATCCGCATAGCATCATATAATAACACACGTTATCTCAGAGACCAGACTCTTTATAGTTATTATTTACGGAGACACTAATTTTCCCCCATGAGCAAGAAAAACTCCTTTTAACAGGTAGAAACGCTGAACTGGCTCATTTGGTGGTGGTGGTGTGGGGGGGGGGTCTACCTCAACCGGCCAGGATGACAGTGAAAGAGAGAGAGCGAGAGACAAGGGGGGGCAGGAGGGAGGAGAGAGAGCATAGCACGATAAGCGGACTAAGTCTGGGGAGGAAGCTCCAGAGTTACTATGCTTAAAGTGATCATTGACAATCTAATTCATTTTGTTTAAAGAAAAAAAAAGCAAATGTCAGTTTGTAGATCTCAGAAATTGTCTCTAATCACTGGTGTCTGCGTGTCAAGTGTGGTCCCGATTCTGGGTTTATTTTGTTGACCTCATTGTACCATACCGGCGCTAATACATTTACTGTGACATCTGTCTGTGCTCCGCATCTGCAGATGGAGAACTACAGCAAGGCTCGGACGGTGGAGCAGCCCTCGGTCTGTCCGTTCCCCGGCCTCCCTCCCGACACGCCGGAGGTCCGCGTCAAAGACGGCAGCAAGATCCGCAACCTGCTGCGCTATGCCCTGAGCCGCATGGAGGCCAAGCCCCGCGCGGCCGAAGAGGAGGGGCGACCTACGGCCGAGGAAGGAGGCGTAGCCGTGGAGGGACAACGGGAAGCAACGGGCACCGGGAAGGAAGTCCCGGGCCGGCCCCTATGCAGACAGATCGTCTTCACTGCGAGCGGTAAGGGCGTCTCCAAAGCCATCACCTGCGCCGAGATTGTGAAGCGGCGTGTGAAGGGGCTCCACCAGCTCACCAGGCTGCTGTACAGCACCGTGGTGGAGGTGTGGGAGCCACTGGAGCCCGCCGCCGGCCTCGACAGCCTGACGGTCAGCAGGAACCTGCCCGCCATCTGGATCCTCCTCTCCAGAGAGCCGCTGGACGGCGGCCAGCCCGGGTACCAGGCGCCGGGCTGTTACGACGCCCTGTGGGCTCAGTCTGCCAACAGGGAGGAGGGGGGAGGGCCCTCTGGACAAAGACCAGGAAACAGGAGGAAGAGAGGAGGAGGCGCTGTCGGCGGTGGCAGAGGGAAGGGACCTGGTCGTCAGGCTGGGCGGCCTAGAGAGGCAGCGAAATGACGGAGCTGATTTACATTTTTACAAACTGCAGGGACATGAAAAACTGAAACGCTCGGAGGAAACTTACAGGACGGGAGCTGTGGTTTAATATGTTTCAGTTTACCTCCGTGAAGATCAGTGTAAAGAGACTTGAAATTTGTTGCAGAGAGAGAATCCATCACAGTCAACATTTACTCCACTTTTTGTTACCTTAATATTATTGATTATTGATATTATTGTTATTATTATTATTTAATTTACTGTTCTTGGAAAGCTAACAAAACCATCTCAACTAAAGGCTCAACTAAACTTGTTGCTTGTTCAGCAGCTTTTAAATGTATCAAAGAGTCTTTATCAGTAAGTAAACCCTGAGTTGATGTTGCTTTTGTCAACAACTTTTCCAAGGTCACAAACAACCTGCTAGACATAAATGAGACAGTACCTTTGCAGCTGAGAAAACTCACTCTGCTTTAAAAAAAAAGCTCCAGATCAAGTGAGTAAGTGGACCTTGAGTTGAGGTTCTTTTGTCAGCTGCTTGATGTAAGTGTCAGTTTAGTCTTTGCAGCTCTACCTGTAACGATCTCACCTGTAACGCAGAAAGGTGCCAGTATCAGTGATGTAAAGAATAACGTGAATTCAGTCGTTTTTCCAGCCAAGGCTCTGAGATCTGAGATGTCAAAGCTTTTCTCAGTGTATGAACAGAGAGATTTGACCGAACAGACATGAAGTCATGAGAACCACAATCAGGAGCCATGACAAACAACGAAAGGCATCTAGAAGTTGACTGTGATGGATTAGCTCTCTGCTAAACCTAGCTGTGTGGTCTGGTAAATGCTCAGCAGGAACCAAGCCAACGGGCCAAAACACCAACCACTCCCATCAGTTTTTTTGTTTTTTTTTAATTTTTCCTTTTAAATGTTTTTAGTGTTTAAGGGAGTTTCATGCTTTGCAAATCTCTGATGAGACAAACATTATCTTTCTATGAGAGCAACTTGTTTTTCTATCGGCTTAATTATGCTTATTCAGTATAAAGATGCTTTTTGTGTGCGCCTGAAGTCTGAGCTCTGGTATTGTTTTTGTTTTTACTGTTTTTTTGAGTAAAATCAAGCATATTAAAGAGGTTTTATCCGTTCAACCCGAAGGCATCTGAGAATCTTTTAAATGAAACAATCAGAAAAGGTCAAATCTGTGACCTGTGACAACAGGCAGATGTCATTTCTCCTCCCTGAACAAATAGGATGGGAAATACTAGAGTTAAACAGAGTCTGATGAAGTCTCTGAATATTGTAGAGTTGAGTCAGAGAAGCTCGGTTTGAAATGTCCTAAAACAGCCACCGTACAGGGCATTAAACCCCTCGATTCATGCATCAACACGACCTGCAGGACAAACCTTCATGTATTGTTCCCAACTTTTTTTCATCCATTTCTACTTAAGTCAGCTTGGTTTCTGGTGTGTGATCCAGTTTCCATCCTGCTAGGCTGCTGGTGTGCGAGACATTTAGTTCGTCCTGTTCTCTTCACCTCTCCGAGGGGTCTCACTTTCACCTGCTCAGAAGAACATTTCCATCATTTCCATGTTTTTATGTAAATATTGTGAATTCTTGGGCTGCAACTAACTGTTAGTTTCATTATAAATTTATCTGCTGATAATCCAATTTTTATGGTATTAGATGAATTTTTAGTTCTATGAAATGTCTAAAGAGAGTGAAAAATCCCCATCACAGGCTCCAACATGATGTCTTCAGACAACCAACAGTGAAATAAAACAAAAATATTTTACTCTAATGTAAGACTGAGAGAAGCTGGATTTACCAAATATTTGGACATTTTGCTCAAAAACCTACATACAGTAAGGGGTTATTTAATTGCCAGAATAAACGTCCGACTGATTCTCAGTCAGGCGGCTGAAGAACTGGTCTTTTCAGCAGCACAAGTGAAATCCTACATTAAGTCCCACTGAGCTAAAGACAGTGATGGTTTCTGGTTGTGGCAGTAAGAGGAGCCCTGTAACCTCCTGCCATGAATTAAAGGTGGCATCATTCTGCCAAAGTCGCCTCCTGTGTGAGCCCTCACGGTGCTGGACCTGTGCTCAGAATCCCAGTGGCATCTTGCGTTGCTATTGATCCTTTTATCTCCTCAGTTGGCCACCTCCTCCTCCGGCTGTCAGCCTCTAACGGCAAGAGGATTAGTTTCCCTGCAGGAGGATCAGGGCGGAGTGCCGGGCAGAGAGGGAGAGCATCGGCGCCGGAGCACAGAATGGAGCGGCGGTGTGGACGGGTGGAGGCCTTCGGGTCGCTGCTGCTGTTCTGCTGGCTGACCGTCGGGCTGGCACTGTCTCAGGTCCGGCACCCTCTGCCCGTGCTGTGGATGATGCCGGTCGGCTCCGGGTCGGGGAGGGGGAACCTGACGGCCGGCGTGGGTCCGGCCGTCAGACTGGCTCTGCGGGACCTGAGGAATCAACCGCCTCCACTGGGAAACTATGAGATCCAGCTCCAACCGCTAGACTCGCAGGTTGGTCTCCAGATAGACTGGACCTCTGAGTCACTGGACCCCGTCAAATAAAGCAGGGGCCCCTTCAATCACTGTCAGAGGTTAAATATTTTGAGCAGTTCTGTTCCACAACGTATTTTCTCTAGTTTTAATCATAGTCTGAGGTGTGAGGAGGTAAAATGTTAGAGAACGGTTGGAAAAAAGAACCGAAACCAAAAGACATAAAGGTCATTTTGGTTTCTAGAAATGTTTTTGTATTTCTTTCCTATCACATTACTCATCTGTATCAGCTGACTCTTAACAGAGATGTTGGTGCTCCGGGTCTCAGAGGGAAATAATGTGATATCTGGATTTAAGAGGTGATCAACAGGAAGACGGTGCAAGAAATTCAGTAGAGCGAGAAGATAAAAGTAATTACACAGAAAAAGGTTTATAAAATGAATTTAATGTTAGAGATTCATCCTTCAGAGCAGTAGTGATGAACTCTGGGTGAAAATAAATCCTCGAAATGTACGTTTTTAACAGGCATCTAAAAAAGAAAGAGACTGTTTCTATGTCCAAACAGCAGAAGAAAAAAACAATATGGTCACTGGCAGCTTATGCAGCAGTTGAGGTCAAAATGAGGCTGTGGCTAATAACAGTTATCATTTCAGGTTGTGAATCCCTGATTTGAGAAGACACTTCACCATACTGCACTGTTCATACTGAGCTAGTTATATAGTTTTAGAAAACTTACTCTTTCATGTTGTTTGGTCTTATCGTTTTACGTGCTTTTTCATTTATAGTCCTCACCCCAGAAACCAGCGATCTTCTTTCCAGCCTTTCTTTTGCTTTTGGCCTTTATTGGCCAGTTTACAGTGGAGATGCTGACAGGAAACATGGGGATAGAGAGGAAGGAACATGTTTGAACAGTCTGTGGCTGCACTGGTTCAGAGGACATTGCAGTTCCATGGTTTAGATCTGAGCCACTTGGCAGCAGGACGAAAGAGACACCAGACCTTGGTCATTTTTTTTAGAAGCTGGGCCGATAGTTCCAGGTGATTCAACACTTCAGGATATTTGACTAGATATTTAATGCAACAAACTACAGCCTCAGCGGGTCTGTTGACTGCATCCGGCTGAACTTCGCCCCTCATTGAGGTAATAGTGTTGTCCTCCAGCTGTGCTCATCTGGGGGCCTGATTCGCATTAAAGTCGCCTCCTTTTCATGGTCTCGTCCTATTCCGCAGTGTGATCCTGCCAAATCGCTCAAAGCTATGTTTGACGCCATGTGGGCGGGGCCGAAGTATTGGCTGGTGTTCGGGGGGGTGTGTCCATCCGTGACGGCGCTCATCGCTCGCTCTCTGCCGGCCCTCAACCTGGTGCAGGTGCGTGTCCAGTCCACCCTGGGGCAGACCTGTTAGAGGTGCCCCGTGGAGTTTCTGACCACCAACATTTTTCATGAGCAGAAAAGCATCAGCGTGCCAACAAAATTCGGGAAGAAGAAAACCACAGACATGGATGTAGACGATGTAGCGTTCAAAATGATTCAAATATCGTCCTTTGGTTGTTTTAAAAAAAAAACTCCACGGGCACCTTTAAAGGTTGCTTTAACAGGGTCAGTAGTTTCAGAGCAGCACGCGGTGGTAAGCTTGTGCTGACGCCGTCTACGCTCGCGTTGCAGGTATCTTTCGCCGCCATGTCCCCCAGCCTGGCCAACAGAAAGTGGTACGGGAACCTGTTCAGCACGATGCCGTCGGACCGAGCCCTGAACCAGGCCGCCGTCAAGCTGCTGCAGCGCCACAGGTGGACCAGGGTCGGCATTGTCACACGGGAGACACCCCGACTCTCACAGGTGACGCTTTAAACATTACCCTCATGATACCAGTGATGATGGTGACCTCCTGACCTCTCCTCTGACACCACCGTCGGACCAACATATATCTATCTATGACTATGGGGCTCGAAGAAATCTGATCCGTCTGGTCCCCTTTGTTTCTCCAGATGACGAAGGATCTGATCAGACAGCTGCTGAAGGCAGATGTTCAGGTTGTTTCCACAGAGAGTCTCTCTGACGACGTCTGCGGCAGCCTGAGGAAGCTGAAGGTACCGATGGGATGGCAGAACATGGCAGAGTTCGGTAGATCACGCTGGAGCAGATCTACGTGGTCGCTTTAGACCATACACGTCGAAGTACTTCCAGCCAAGTCTGGAGTTAAATAATGACTAATGTTAAAAGGATTCATCAGGGTTTAATGATTTTGCCGCTGATGTTTTTTTTTTTTTTTTGCAGGATCTCGATGTTCGGATCATCATCGGACAGTTTGAGGAAGATTCTGCTTCCGAGGTTTTCTGCTGTGTGAGTAACCTTCATTTCATCATAACAGGAAGATTAATCCAAGTCCAGATTGTCTTAATCAGTGTAAATGTGTTGGGACCAATTCTGGATGATGAAAATATTAAAAGAATACTTGAAGATTAAGGGTGAAAAAAAGTTTCCCTTTCTGTCTGAGTGAGAGGTTGAGAAAATTTAACATTTCTAAAAACTTGGTGATTAAACCACTATCCCTTGTTTATTTAATCTTCAGAGAAAAAAATGTTAATAATATAGTTTGTGGTTTTGGGGTTTATAAATTGTTATGAACTGGAACTATTTCTTGACGAACAACAGCGTATCCATCCACCCAGTGTCTGCAGCTATAGCGTAGACTGCAGGATAGACTGTGTTTCCTCCTGCTGGCGACAGAGGGCGCTGTGTGAGGTCTGGTGAATGTCCTCAGGTGATCTCACCTGAGTCAGTGTGGGTCGGGTCTGAAGACTATGAGTTCAAAAGGCAGAAAAATCTGGGGGTGTGCAGTTAGAGAGAAGTGAGCTTACCCGACCTCTAGCCCCCCCATCTCTACTGGAGGCTACACACCTGCTAGCATATCTGTCAATCATGAGTCTGACGGAGTCGCGCTGCTTCTAAAAACATGCTGAGATTTTAGGATTTCTAAAACAATAAAGTGTTGCAGAAAAAACAACATTATTCCAATATTTGGAAACTTTCAGGTCTGAGTTAAATTTATTAATGAAGTTCTGTGCAACTTGGGTTTATGTTGATGAACATCATTAAAAAAGTCCCTGGACTAGATGGTAGCTGACGGCAGTGCAGCAGCCGTGATGTGTGTGTCCCCCCCCCGGCTCTCAGGCGCACAGACTGAACCTGTTCGGACCTCGGTACCAATGGATCGTTGCTGGTGGAGGAGCGGCTGGGTGGGCGCCAGGGCGAGCCTCTGGCTGTGAGGCCGACAGCCTCCTGATGGCCGCGGATGGATCCGTGAGGCTGCAGGTCCGACAGCTCGGCATCACGAAGGCACCAGGCGTCTCTGGACGGGTCAGGAAATATTAAGTCCTTTCAGGTAGAAGTCAGGAGTTCAGGTCAATGATTATTTTTACCAGTATGAAAACCATGAAACTTACGGATCGCGTGGACTCTATGGGGTCTGATTCGTCCCAACTACAGTTTGAAGTCTTCTCATAGTACCGTGGTTTCACAGTGACCCTGTTCCGCAGACTCCCCAGGACTATCAGGACTCCTACCGCAGCCAGCTGCTCCAGGAGGGGTTGCCGTCCAGCCCCCTCCACGCCTTTGCCTACGACACGGTGTGGGTCGCCGCCAGAGCTCTGAGTCAGGTGCTGGAGGCCGTGAAACACCGAGAGAAATACGGCGTCCGGAGAAACGTGGCGGTCAGCGAGGTGGAGGTCCAGAGGATGCTGCTAGAGGCCGTGAAGAACATGCACTTCCAGGGAGTCACAGTAAGGATGGTCACACCTGGAAAATGACTTTAGTTCACAGTGAGCTGAATGTTTAACAGTGTAACTGTGTTTGTAGTGAGATGTGAATGAAGCCAGCTCGGCCCCGGGTTCCACCAGCGGTTCACCTGTTCACCTGTACATATGTAACACGTATTCTCATGGTTCCAAACCGCGTGTTTTCCAGGGACCGGTTTTCTTTCGGAACGGGGAGAGAATGACAACGATTGAGCTGATCCAGTTTCAAGGTGGAGGACGCGTGTAGCTGCTCTGTAAAACTGCAAAGGTCATATTCAGATATTCATCACATTTCAGCACATGTACACTACAGTGTGTGTGTCTGCGTGTGTGTGTCTGTGTGTCTGCGTGTGTGTGTGTCTGTGTGCGTGTGTCTATGTGTGTGTGTGTCTGCGTGTGTCTGTGTGTCTGCGTGCGTGTGTCTACGTGTGTGTCTGCTTGTGTGTGTTTGTGTGTGTCTGTCTGCGTGTGTGTTTGTGTGTCTGTCTGCGTATGTGTCTGTGTGTCTGCGTGTGTGTCTGCATGTGTGTCTGTGTGTCTGCGTGTGTATGTGTGTCTGCATGTGTGTGTCTGCGTGTGTGTCGGTCTGCGTGTGTGTCTGCGTGTGTGTCTGTCTGCGTGTGTCTGTGTGTGTGTGTGTGTGTCTGTGTGTGTCTGTGTGTGTGTGTGTCCTCAGGCAGCAGTGATGTGTTGGTGGGGGAGTTCAATACATCCACCCACCAGCTCCGACTACTGAATCACCTGCTGCAGTTCAAAGGTCAGAAACCAAACTTTTCACATCTTATTCTGAAATAAATTCTAAACCACAACTGGAGGTATCATGTGTTGTTGACTTTTGTTGACTTTTTGTTGTTGACTCTTTTCCAGATATTCTTTTACTGTTTTTTACTGTTTTGAGCTGCAGGTGTCACCCTTGGCTATTTTACTGTTTTCCTACATTGGAGACCAGTTAACCAATAAGGAAAACGACATTCGTTGCAGCTCTAGATGAGTCGTATGTATAAGGTGTAGATGAATGTTGCTGCTGTGGTCCTGTAGGTCCAGGACCAGCCAGAGACCGGACCCTGGCGCGTCTGCATTATCGCCGCGTGAATCTCCTTCTGTACGGTGTCGTTTCAGTGGCCGCAGCTGTTACCGTCGTCGCCACTCTGATCGTCCTCCTCTTCGTCGCCGTCCACCGCAAACACCGGTACAGCCTCCATACATTAACCTGCTCTACGAACGGGGTCCCGTGCCCAGCCGTCAATCAAACTGCCGCTCTGTCGTTGTCACCCTCCTCCGCAGGCTGCTGAGGTCCAGCGGGGGATCCCAGGACCAGCTGCTCCTGCTGGGCCTCCTGCTGTCCTCCTCCTCGGTCCTGATCTCCGGTCTGGACGGAGCCTCGGTGTCCGACCGGACATTCGAGATTCTCTGCTCCGTGAGTTCAACCGGTTGCGTTTTTAAAAAACGAACAACGTAATGCATAACCACACAGACACACATAAAGACACAGTGTGTAGAAGACAACAGTATCTGTATATACAGCTGCACAAACACAGTCAACAAAGTGAAGTTTTCTGGCTCCTCTTTCATCTCAGTAACTATTTTTCTGACATGAACCAGAATCACTGAGATAATCAGGAGGAAATGCCTCCCCCAGTCCTGAGGTCAGACCTCTGGATGGGGTGAGGGCATCACACCAGCTTTACTGGCATTGTCCCACTTTTCTACCAAGACTGACGCCATCAGGGTGAATTTAACGATGCTCTAATCGTCTGTTCTCAGTCTTGCTGGATCCGTGTGGTCTTGCAGGTTCGTCTGTGGACCCTCTCCATGGGACACACTGTGGCCTTCGCTGTGCTCTTCACCAGAACATGGAGCATCTATTCGTGCTTCAGAATCAAACAGAAGGTAAATCCCAGCATTCAGAGTCCGATTCTACGTTCTGAATTTCTTTAAATGCAGTTGTTTAAACAGCGTTGCAGAGTGAATGCGAATGTGACTGGGACTGAGGGACGACATGAGCCAGGTTGTAAAAACCCAGAACTGTCCCTCAGCGTTGACCGTTCTCCGTCCCGTCCGGTTGTCGTCATCACTGCGTCTCCCTGTGTTTCCTGCAGCAGAGTCGATGGCGGCGACCAGGCCGCGTCCTGCTCTGGATTCTGCTGCCGGATGTGTTCGTTTTAACCTCCTGGCAGCTTCTGGACCCCCTCAGACGGGTGGTGCTGCAGCATTGCTCAGAGGTAACGGCGACCAGGAAGATCTCGAGTCACCTGAAAATGATTTACAGCACATAACAGGAAGAGGGCGCCGTTCTCTCAGAGTAAACAGAGCCATACATCACTCGACACATATTCATCCTTATTTGGGGAAAAAGAAAATGAAGGGGCTGATGGGAGATGTGGTCCTAATGTTGAGAGACAGAAACAATAAAGTACCACAAGTGGGCATCTGAGTTCATCTCCAACATTCTCAATTATTAGATTCACTGATGTTTAGTGATTGTCCACCGCTGTGTTGTCAGGTCGTCCTGGTTTAGGACTAAACAGCTTTCTGTATGTTTCCTGTATTTATTATTGTCACTATTATTCAGAGTGACCCTGCCGATCAGGACGCCGTCATCCGGCCGTACTCTGAGCACTGCAGCAGCGTCAACATGGAGCTGTGGCTCACGGCTGTGTGTGGCTATAAAGGCCCCCTGCTGGTCAGTACCGACGCCACGAGACTGTACGTCACAACCATTCACTTCAAACCTCACAGGGAACCTTTAACTGTTCAGAGGGGGATAATCAGGGACATGGGGACAGTGTCTGGCTTTAATAAAACCCTCTCTTTTTTTCCTTCAGGGTCTTGGATGTTTCCTGGCCTGGAACATCAGGTCTGTGCCGTTGAACCATCCCGCTGTCAGCATGAAACGCCTGACTCCGAGCATGTTCGCCGTGGCGGCTTTCAGCGTGTCAGGGGTGTTGGGAATGGCGCCGACTTCCCTCGGCCCCTCGGTCCAGTTCTGTCTGAGAAGCGTCCTCATCCTCAGCTGTAACATCTGTATCCTGGGCTGGATGTTCGGATCCACGGTCAGTGGGTCTCTCAGTGTTTTCATTCTTAATTTGGTTCAGTTTCAAATACAGGCCCCACATAAAGATGTATAATGAAAATAAGAATAAGAGTATTAATTGAAGCAGCGGGTGTTGATCAGGCTCATGGGGCAGTAGGTGGTTCTACAGTTCTGAATCCAGACGCTGATCCAGACTCAGGAGCATCAGAGGCAGAAAAACCTGCAGAAAGCGACAGGAGGAAGAGGAGAGGGACGAGGAAGAGGAGGAGAGAGAGGAAAGAGGAGAGAGACAAGAAAGCACAAAACTACAGGAGAGTTCTCGTGTTCCTTCTTTTTAACCGGTTTGTAGATTTCCTACCTGTGGTGGAACGGCGCCGAGCTGCAGCGGCTGTCGGAGCTGCAGCGGCCGTCGGAGCTGCAGGGCGACGCCGCCAAGGAGGAGGATGAAGATGAGCTGAGCCGCCTGAACCAGCAGCTAAAGTGTCGAAAAGAACAGGTGAGGGCACGGAAACTCAAAGCTAAATTCAGGACTGGTTCCCTGCACACAGATGCTGAGACAGCTGGACCGGCAAGCTGACCGCAAACATCTTTCAGAACAAGACCTGTCAGAATGGAGGGAACAGCTGTGTCTCTTGATGTGTGTTTGTTTGTGCTCTGACTCTCCACCTGTTCCCTTCATGTGGACTATGCACCGGAAAAAAAATATGATATATGTTAATCATAGACAAGTAACACTGCTGTTTGTGGTCTTCTTTGCAGCTCAGTGTAGAAATTGACACCATCACAAAGCAGCTTTCGCAGGCGTCAGAGTCTGAGATGCTTCATCGTGTGACAGGAAGCGACAATGGTAACGACAATCGTCGGCTCACTGAGACAGAAGGATGCAAGTAAAAGCTGCTTCAGCCGTTTCCAGCCTCAGCAGTCGATCTTCGAACATCATTGATAAACAGTTCTTCAGTGTTGTTTGAAATGAAGTCAGGACAAGATAGGACATCATCATAATATCAACCTCTGTTTTGTTTCTTTTTTGTTGTTCGTTTTCTCCCAGATGCTGAGGTCCGACCCGGGACCTGGACTCATGAAGCTCTGGTCTCAGCTGAGGCAGGGAACTCGGAGGGCAAACCCACGAGTCCGCACGACGTCAACTCTCCCGAAAAGTAAGTTCAAGACAAACAAACACGCGTCAGACACGTTTTCACCATTTTCCCACTGACGTCACCACACTGGCAGCGTCTTCCCGAACTGGGTTTCTGTTCTAATGTGCCATTTCTGGCTGCGCAGAAAAAAAAACCTGAGCTGTAAAATGTTGAAAGTGCTGGATTTTGTCCAAATTTGCACTAAATTTGGATGCAAACGTGACTTGTAAGTGGGTCAACGAGAAATATGATTGCAACGATCGAGTGAGGAAACACTTTTTGCTGTCTCATCTTCCTTCTACTCTTCCAGACAATTGACGGCAAAATATCCCCAGAAAACACAATTTAAAAAAACCCTTTAAATAAAGACTAAGTCACGGTGGAAACTTGATAACTTCAGCTTCTTCATTTTTACTCCCTAGTCTCTATTTCTGTCTGAGGTGATGTTCAGAGACATTACTCAGTTGTGGTTCACTTCCTCTAAAACACTGTGTTTGCTTTTTACTTATTCATTGAAGGAAATTCCCTTTTATTGATCAGGTTATTGAGGATTTTGGAGCAAAACCTGTATTTTTAAACACAGAAGCCACAGGTTTAATCACATATGAGAATAATATCTTTTTTTTTACCTGAACATTTTAGAAAATTACAGCCCAGATTTCTTACATTGTTCTTAATTATTACTGGCAAACCTCATATTCGTTTGGATTTAATTTGATTAAAAATAGATTTCCTGCATCTGCAACAGAGAATAAAGTATATTTAAGGCCAGTTCAGGTGGGTGGCGAGTTGTCAGTGTCGGTTATCTCATCACGATGTGTCTGTTTCTGTCCGCGGCCTCCGTCAGCATGCAGCGGCGTCTGTCCATGCAGCTGCCGATCCTCCATCACTCCTACCTGCCCGCCGTGGGCGGCGTCAGCTCCAGCAGCTCCAGCAGCTCCAGCAGCTCCAGCAGCTCCAGCCTGTACGGCGGCCTCGAGGCCGATACGATGGCCAACGACGCCCGCCGCGACCCAGATGTCCCGTCCGCCTGATGTCACGTGCCCGGGGCCGCCTCACCGTTGAGCCATTCGGAGCGCAGCTCTGACCCTCAGCTCAACTGCAGAATTTGAACTGAGGACTTTTGGTCCCGGATGAATTAGTATACACAATATCACGCATAAAAATAAATAGAAAATAATTCATTATATATAACATCTGTTCCACATGTTCTCATAACAGAATCCAGCTGCTAGTGAAGTGCAGACTCAGCTGATTTTAATCTGTCGTTGGCTGTTAATTCAGTTTTGGGATTTTTTTTAGAAAAATAAAAAACAGCTGGTGAAGAGAAAATCCTCCGGTTTGACCTGGTTGCACCTGTGAGCATGAAATCCCCCTTGACACTGACCAGAGGCAGATGGAAAGTTAGCCGCTGCCACTCCCTGTCGTCTCTTGGCTCTTGCATTGCAACAGAATTTTAGCAGCTCAGGGAAAAAATTCCTGAAATGACGAAATCCTCCAAAACATGAGCTCTGTGACCTGCTTGGACCAGTTTCTCTTTCTGTGAGTCACAGGTGTTTACAGGATAAAGCTCTGCAGCTGCTGTTGCGCAAATGGAGAAAAGCCTCGTCCAGGAGTTACACCGTTTTAAGATTTGGGCCTATGATTTACATGATTTATGCTTATATGTCTTATTGTTTACAGTTTCAATTATTATGTGTGAATGGCTCTGTAGGTTAAAGTTCTGTTCCAGTACCACTGCCTGCTTTATTTATACTGATATATAGGATTTGTGCCACACATTATAATATTATTATTATTATTATTATTATTATTATTATTATTATTATTATTATTATTATTATTATTAATAATTAGTTTGAACCATTAGTCTGAACCATTCTTTGATCCACACCAAGTTGAATCAGATCAGAAAAAGATTTCTGAGGCAGTTTTCTGCTTAGAAGAAACAATGAGCCTCAGGCATATATGTTGTTCTTATAATGCTTCTAATAGTCTTATTATTCATAAAAACAGAAAAGGACAAACATGAGAGAATCAGGAAATCATAAAATCCCTCTAGAAATGGAATTAAACAAGAGGCTGACGCAGCCACTATCAGACATAGCTACTCAACACCTTTCAAATCCATTAGATTCTCAAACTGACTCTGACAAAATCAGGACAATCAAACTCTCGTTGGTGGTAACACACAAAGAAGCGTAGCAACAACTATTAACACCTTGGATGACGAAATACACGCGAAGCGATTCGGTGAGAAACTCTGAATGTAAACAGAAACTTTAGATCTGTCCCTCCGCTCTGGACTCAGTAGTTCACCGTAACCTCAAAGGTCGGAGGTTACCAAAGGTAGACAGGATCTGCGAAAGTTCCCCTGATTATTGATTGATCTGGCTGCAACCTGATGAAGGCAGAAAAAGCTGTGTCTGCCAGGGAGCTGTTTGTTCATGTCCTGTTTTACCGTTGAGTTAAACTCTGTATTTGAAATACAAATTCAAGGTACTTGTACTTTACTTGAAATATTGAGCTTTTTACTCCATTACCATTGACAACTATAGTTACTTTTCAGAATACAGTCTTTCACACTCTTCCTGTCCTGTGGAAACACTGTTTCTCTAAATTTGGTGATTTTGAATGAGACTTTTTCCAGTAAACCAAAGGGTAAATTGTTCCTCTGGTGTCCCGGAGGGATTTCTTCACTTCTTAAGCTAAAGAAACGATTTATACACCTGGATGAACACAGGGCGATTTATAGAGACCTGGTTCTGACAGGACAGGGATGCCACAAATATGATCTTATAGAGTCTGATGATGTTAAAATGCAGCCGCGAAATTGAGTAAAACACTGCAGCATGAGTATTTTTAATTTTCATAGTTGAAGTACTTTACTTAATCAAAGGAGCTGAACACTTCCTCCAACACTGGCTTCTGGCTGAACAGTACAACAACTTCAATGTAAGGGAACTATCTGAAGTTAAACACGATCATAACTCCAACCTCTCTCTACAAACATAACCCAATTAATCTTTGAAAAAAGTCCATAGCAGGTTTTAGTTCCTACTAGTTTGAATCCACTTAACTGAATCAGTAAGATTTACTGTGTTTAAAGGGAAAATCCACCTGTGATGTGCAGGTGTGCATCTTCAGACTTTCCCGTTTTCACTGTAATAAATAAGTGTCACAACTAGAACCTTTTGAGGGACCAACTACACAACATAGACACACAGGTGTTATTTGTGTAACTTGACTGGTGGATGAACAGATGAAAACATCTTAACTGTTGCTTGTGTCCATCATCCTTGAGTATTTCCAGCTTATGCTATTTATTTTTCTCAATTCCATTGCATTTCAGAGGCAAACCTCCTTTAAACTTCACTGCATTTCTTTACCTGGTTTAGTGTCTAGATGCTTTGATTATACATGTAAAATTAACCTTGAAACTACAATGCACCTTTATAGATAAGGCTATGAAAACCCACACAGGTGTTGTCAGTTGTGTGGCTGATTAGGTTGGAGCTGTGCAAAGCTCTGGTAAGATTGACATGAGTTTGCCAGGAACTAAAAACAATGATGATGTTGTAATTTGTCCCACAACAAATCTAATTTATCTACATGGTGTTTTCGGGACCTTTAGAGGTTCCATAATTTAACACTCTGAAACCGGCCATTCTGTAGAACAACCACTTCTACCTCTGATACTTTAAATTCACTTTTGTGTTAATACTCATGTAGAACTACCTCCAATAGAACTTTGAATGCAGGAGTTTTATTTTAAGCAGAGTTTTTCCAAATCACTTCTTTTACTTAAGTAGATTAACTGAGTGTTTCCGCCAACACTGATCGTCTCCGATAGGCTGCAGTTTTCATTTCAACCACAACATGAAAGTGTCGGACACAACAAACGACATCCTGACTGATGATTTCTCTCTTCTAAAGAGCTTTGGAGATACACACAGTATTGGGAAACATAGGAAACAACCACCTGATTTTCACCCTCTCTGGATGAAGAAGACAAGACCAAGTTAAAACCCAGTATGTGGCTGGAACATTGTTTATCTGTTTGCTGCGTCTCTTCTCTCTGTGCTAATGCAGCTGAAGTCCCAGTAAAGCTGTTTTCATTTACATATTTTTCTGTTCCTGTTGTCAGAAAACGGAACAAGTATGAAATAGTGACTGAAATGTGGCCCATTAAGACGACCAGCAGCCACTTAAAGACATTTCCAAACTGCTGCTCAGCTGCTAAAATCCTGATTTTATAGACAACTCTATAAAAGAGAGACAACTCTCTTCTACAGAAAGTAGCAGAGGTTTGTCCAGAAAGTCACTAGATTTGCCTCTAGATGCCCTGTTGAAGAAAGGTTCTAAAAGCGTGTGAAATTCATGACACAATAAAAGCTGTTTGTGTCAATTCATTTTTAGAGCACAGCCATAATGTGACATCAGCACTCAGTCAAAAACATTCATGTTTCTGGGGCCCTGCTGTTGTGCTCTGGACAAAAGTTCATCATTCAGAACATTGTTTCAAACGCTTTCAGCTTTCACCTGCTCTGATGCAGGTCCTTAAAATCCACTTTACTGAAACAGGTTTAATTCTTGGAACTGACACTCCCCTGTTTCCACCAAAGAAGTGATGAAATCTGGTGCTTTTACTGTCAGTGTGGAAATTACAGATGCAGCCTGCCAGGTGAAAAACACTGACCTGAAGTGGAACAGATGGATGATGACTGTGTCCAGACTGGGAGGAGCGTGGGGACTATAAAATCAGACGACTGTCTCAGTGAGCTGAGACCGGGAGACAAAGATTTCCTCCAGATTATAATCCTTCCTGTTTTCCTTCAGAATGCTGCTCTCCGTTGTGGCTCTGACTTTGCTGGCTCTTACTGTGGAGTCTTCATCTGGTGGTGGTGGGTCATTCAGATTGTTGTCGGTTTTTTGATTGGTTTAGTATTGTTTAAAACAGCCGTGTGTCCATTCAGTGACAGAACGTTTAAATAAATGTGACCCGTCTTCATTCCGACAGGCGGCACCAGAAACCACAACTACGACCTGGCGGGGTCAGACCTGACAAGGCTCTATAACTCTCCAGTGCTTCACGCTGAGAGGATGAAGAGGCCGTTGGAAGGGACTTCATCTTGGTTTGGGCCAATCAGCCACTCTGGAGTCCGGTCAGTCTACACACCGAGTTCACTCTCAACGGTCTCGTAACCTCGTTTTCCGAGAAACGTCTGTAAAAAGCCACTGCACTGTTCACCACCTGCCCAGCAGCAAATGGCAGACAGACCCAATCAGAGACCAGATGGTGAACATAGTGGAGCATTTAGCTGCTACAGAGACAGAGGTTTCAATTCAATTCAACTTTATTTTATATAGCGCCATATCATAACATATCTCAGGGCCCTTTTCATATAGAGCAGGTCTAGACCAGACTCTTTATAGTTATTATTTACACAGACACAACATTTCCCCTCATCATCAGCATTAGTTACATTTCTGAGTTGTGAGAACTTTTATTCAGGGTGTAGGTAGTTTCATAGACTCAGAGATGCCTGAAATACAGGCTGAAAATCAGAGTCAGATCTTGTTGGTAGACTATACATGACATATTCTGGTATTTGACACATCTAACTTTTATGTTTATTATTCATTTACCAGCCAACAATAACTAGAACAATGTGGAAATGAAATAAACCATCTTTAACATCAGCCAAATGCTTGTCATCCCCCAGAGTGACGCTGGAAGACGGCTCTAAGTGGCTGGTCCATAAAGGAGACGGATATGGAATATCCTCTCAGACGGTGGTGACCGATGCTCGACACATGAGCCCCAACTGGACGGTGAGCGTCCGATCAGAAAGCAGAAATCTGACAGCTCACCTTGCAAACGTGTCACTTTAAACCGACAGATGGAGCGAGTCGTTACTTTGCAAATGCAAATTTTACAGACCAAAGAAAATAGTCAGCTCATAAAAGATGAATTTATCCTCCCAACAACAGTAATGAAGCAGTAAGTGCATCGGTTTGTTTCTGCAGCCGTTCGTTTTAACCTCCTCCTCTCCATCCTTTGTCCTTTCTCTCTGCAGCCTGTCGGTTCCAGAGATTTCCACGGTTCCAAGAGAGTTTCTGACTTTGTGAGAGCTGGAGGCTCCGGCTACAACCTCCTCTTGGATAACTGTCACCTGGGCTCTCGGCGAATGATGAATCAGTAAACAAAGACTTTGCTACGTTCTTTTAGGTTTAAGTCACATTTTGTTTCCTATGAAAGAAGAAGGGTTACATGTTAAAAATGTTCTGAACAGAAAATAAAGGTGAAACCTCACAGAGAGTATCGTGTGCTTTTATTCCACCGGAGGCTGCAGACTGATACAAACGGGAGGATGCTTTACTGTGTTTAAGGGAAACTCCACCTGTAATGTGCAGGTGTGCATCTGTAGATCAGATGGATGAACAGATGAAACCATCTGGACTGGTGCTTGTGTCCATCTGATGAGTCAAAGTCCAGTGTGGGAAATGTGAGCAAATGAATCACAGGGAGATAAACAGCAACCAAAGCTTCAGATGATGACATAACTGAGTGTCAGCCTTCACTAGTGTGCCCCCCTTTGGAGACCCCATGCAGCACCTGCTCTGATGCAGGTTCCAGACTGGGAGGAGCGTGGGGACTGTCTCAGTGAGCTGGGACTGGGAGACTTCCTCCAGATTATAATCCATCCTGTTTTCCTTCAGAATGCTGCTCTCCATTGTGGCTCTGACTCTGCTGGCTCTCACTGTGGAGTCTTCATCTGGTGGCAGGTTCCGAGGGTTTGTTTGTTTCGTTTTTTTTTTTTTTACGTCCTTGTCTGCAAAGCTTTCTGTGACGTTTCTGTTTGTAAAGGGGGGGGGGGTCAGATCGATCTGACTTATCTGCTGCCCTGACAGTTTCCCCCAGCCTCTTTAGTCACGACCTGTCCGGGCAGAACCTGACGGATTTCTACAACTCCTCAGTTTTCAAGACCCAGTGGACTATCCCACAAATACCCGGTTCATTAGTACCTGAACCGTACAGCTACACCGCAGTCAGGTCTGTCCACGTGCACCAAGCAGACAGTGTATTTTAATTTAAATATTTTGAGTCCACCAACTCAAAGTAATCAAATCAAAACTTCTCCTTCTTCCTGGAAGTGTTGAAAGGCTCATAAATAACCGTTTCAATAAGGCTCTTTCATCTCCTGCTTGTTTCCCAGATCCTGAGACGATTAACACATAAAGGATCCGTTTCTGGTTGTTCTTGCAGAGACTCAGATATTCTTTGTCTAACATACACGACCTTCAACCAACCGCCGGGTGTTTCCCCAGAGTGACCCTGGCCGACCAATCCCAGTGGCTCTTCCAGAAAGGCATGGACTCTCCGGTGTCGGTTCCCAGCGCTCGCCACATGAGCTCAGGCTGGAGGGTAAGTCAGAAGTCAGGGTTTCAAACCCCGTCAGGAACCGGCCGCAGTCGGAAAATCTGTCAGAGAAAAGTAGGAGAGAGGATGTTTTGGTAAAGAAGGTCCAAGTTGAAGCAGGACTCTTCGGAGCTGACGGCAGTGACTCCTCGCCATTGTAAAGCTGCTTCAGCATGTCGAAACACAGGCATCAGATTTTGTATTCAATCTTCTACTTTAGAAGCTTGGCAAGTTTATATATTCATAATCAGTTTAATTTGTCATTTCTATATTTGTTATTCATTGTCTTTCAAACTCTTCAAATTAAAAGCAGACTACGACTAGAACAGAATGATCTCCTTTGAGCAGCTCCAAGGCTTTTATTGTGAAAGGTACGTGAAGGAAGTGCCAGAAACTTTAACGGTGATCGACAGAACGGCAAAGTCGACGCGACGGTGTCGTTTGACAGGAGGCATTTTTTCATAGAGCGTTGATGAAATGGTGGGAATGAACGTTATCAAGACACAGGTAGACGTGGAGGAAGTGGTGAGATCGTATCAACCTTAGCTTAAAACAGGAGCAGATCAGAAACCACAGTTTTCCCACTGATTCCCATATGATTAAATGAAAAACGGGGGAAAAACAGGACCTGGTTTTCAAATACAAACTAAAACAGGCTCCGTGTGGCCCTTTATCCTCGTCTCCCTGTGTTTCCTCTCCGCAGACACTGTTGACCCAAGATTTTCAGGGGAAGATGCGGGTCGCTGACTTCCTGTGGACCGGAGGAGCCCAACGCCTCCTGATCAAGTGGCCTCCGGTCCCATGACGCTTCAGTAAACGACTCCGCCCGTCTCCTGAAAAGGTGAAAGCCTCCGTTTGTTTCCTCTGAACGGAGGATTAAAGGGCAAACCTCTCGGAGTGTCCTGTTCTTCTTACCCCACTAGAGGGCGACAGACTCTATTATATTACATGTGTCTTCTTTATTCGTTAGAAACTTTCTTTGCTGAAATACTCAGTTTGTTCAATTTCAAAAAAATTTCAGTGCAAAATTCACATGATTAAAATTAAAATGTTATGTCTAAATATTCTCTTCTTCAGTATTTTTCACAATGAATAAAGTTTCTCCTTTCGCCCTGATGATCCCGTGTTTCTGATCCACCAGATGTCCTTGTCGCGAAGCTGCTGCGTTCACAGCTCTCCGGCCGTTTTAATGTCATCACTGACACGACCACAGTGGGACCGAAGCTATAATAACCTGAGATGATCCTCTGAACGTGAGCCGAGTTTCCTCAGAGTTTCCTTATCATTATAATTCAAAGCTGAGTTTTTTATGTTGTAAAACATAAATTATGTCTTTAAAAATAAGTTTTCTCAGTTTCCTCAGTGAATTGGAACTTTTCTAAAAACGTTTTTGTAGATTTTTGTTCTCGGATCTTTTCTGCTTTTGTGCCTCGTCCCTGTTTTGTGCTGAGCGATAGTTTCTGCCGAGTCTTTGCCAAGTGACCTGTCTGGGATCGGGTCTCCGCCGCTTGTTCTCTACCTCTTCCTGTGTGGTTCTGTTGTTTTTCCCCACGGTGACGCCGGGCCTCCTTCACCTCCGATCGGGAATGTTTATGCACAAGAACAGACGGCCGCTTGAAGCCGTGTAATCGGTTGTGATGAAACGCCGACAGAGATTATGTCACCACGCTCGGCTGTTTCACGGCTCAGCGTGCCGCACATTACGCAAATGTTACGCAATTCACAGGAGTTTCTGTCACTGAGCAGAGATCAGCGTTTCTCCACACGGGAGGAATCTGTGAAGAGTCAAATCAACTGGTGTTTTTTTCAGCATGATTGATGGTTTATATTCAGAACTGATCAAATATATTCACTTATGGGTGTTAACCTCCGAAACCTCCCCTGACTTTAGGAGAAGGACCATGACTCCACCAGAAGGTGAATCCCAGTCTTAAGACACTGCTTCAACAACATGAATATGTGAAAAGTCAAGTGATCACGAGTGATCAAAAATATTAAATAAGAGCTTCAACTCTTAGCTTTTTTATTTTACATTTAATTTTCACCGTTGAGTTTGTTTTGAGAATAAACCGATTCTTCTGCTCTAACGGCATCTTTTATATATTAACAGTGTGTTACATGTTTTCATGGCTGAACTGTTCTAACACATGAAAATATCCTCGCTGCTTTGTTTCATAGATTCGATCTTGTTGAAAACTTCTGGATTTTTCCACTGAAGTTTTAAGTTAAGAACTGTGAGTTTGAATAATTCTCATCTTTTCATCTTCTGTTTTCAAGCTGCATATAAAGATATGAATGGGCATCAGGTTTGAATGAACATTGATTAAAAGCTTAATTCAGTTTCAGTGACACCTGAGCTTTACTGCTGTGAGTTAAAACAACTTTGGTGCAAATTATAATTATTACGGAGGCTTTGGAGTCCTGCTGATTGACATCTTTTTCCAATGTCAAACACACTAGAAATTAAATAAAATTAAATTTCCATAATCTTTTCTCAGGCTTCATTTATCACACTGAATGTTAAATCAAATTTTCTTGATAAAGAACAGAACAAAACAGCCTCATAATTCAACCATGGAAACAAAGACATAACTGTGCTACAGAAACGTGAGCAAGATCAAAAATCTGTAGGAAAACTTTTAATACACATGACATCACTCAGCTCATGTCCCTGCCTGTTTTTCTCCATCTGTAGTTTCTTTGAATCTGATAATGAAATTATGTCCATTTTTATATTTATTATATGTTATTATTGTTGTATTAATTATAAGCATCAACTGATGTTGCAGCTTCTTTTAATCTTAACAATCTTGGATTACATCCCCATTTTTGGTTGATTATATTTTGCGAAGTCACTAAAGTTGTCAAATAAATGTAGTTGAGTCAAATGTACAATATCTCCTCTTAAATGTTGTGGATTAGAAGTTTAAAGTATCATGAAATCAAAACACTTGAATAATAACTTTGCCTCAGTGGTTCTATTTTTAATTAAGTGTAGACAAATGGAGAAGCTTTGTTTCACAGGTTACCCGGGATTTTCAGTGAACTTCAGTGTTCCAGACAAGTAGAGGCCTGATTGAAGAGGAAACTCATTGTTCTGCAGATTCTGGCGAAACGCCCTGGTCTGAGGGAGAGGTGGAGGAGGAGGATTGGGGGTCGGGGGTGGTGTTGGCGGTGGCGGTGCCCCCCCCCCTTTGAACACCACAACCTACAATGAGTGAGGCCGAATCGTGCGTCAGGTGGCATCTCTGCGGGTGACGTGGTGGTCATGTGGTGCTCGGCCTCAGAGAGTTTCTGCACGGTTGGTTGGCAGTGACGCAGGACGACAGCGAGGAGGGAAAAACTCCGAGGTCACATGTTCACCGAGGCCTCATCAGTTCCTCATCACGGAGCTGGACTCTGATGTTCGACGGGTTCACTGTGACCTCTGACCTTCTCTCACACACACACAGACACTGTTATAGCTGTGGATATTGTGATTGTAATTTGTTGAAAGTGCAGATGAGTTGCATGGCTGCAGAGCTTCAGTCAATCAGCCCCCCCCCCCCTCACAAGGCTAGAGAACGCTCCTTTAAAATGTTTTACTTTGGTTTTTGGGAAGCTGGAATACGAGTTTTAGGATGAAAAAAAATCCCTTTATAAAAAGCTTCAGTGCAATGATGCGTCAAATGTCCCACAATTTGTAAAACACTCTTAACATGTGAGATACCTGACTGTCACTTATTCAATGCCCTTCTCATTTTATTATTAAGAAATGTAGTGGCTCTATTCTCTCATGCATGTAAATTGTAAAAATGACTCCAAAGTTTAAACTGATTTTCTAACTCTTAATTCCTGATCATTTTTAAAAATTTGCTTATAGGATAAAACTTCTCAAATCTTTTTTTTGCTCTTTAAATCTTCTGCTGCTGTTGAAAGACTGAAGAGATGATTTTTTTCTCTGATGTCTTTTACCTCAAACGTGCCAAAATAATGCCAGATTCGTTACAAATCGTCCTCCATCCCATTCCACTGCACAGAGACTGACCACCAGGGGTCATGTGACCCGGATCCAGACACTAAAACAATCCACCTGTGAGGTTTGCCAAGTAACAGCAGCCACATCTCTTTCAAATCCTTTTTTTTTTTCGCTCTTCCTCTTGTCGTAAACTCCCCCTCCTTCTTCTTCTTCCCTTTTTCTCACCTCAGTGGTTCAGGATCAGCAGCGGAGGTATCTGTCCTCTGCAGGGTAACGGTCGTGGTGCTTTCCCTCTCCGCGAAAGCGAAAGTGAAAGTTCAGACTTTCCTCCCCCCTCTCTGCTGCAGACGAAGAGAAAAACACCTACTCGGTCCCAGCGTGTCGCTGCCGTCCTTCAGCTGATGGTGGGGAGCGTTTGGTAGCTCCTCTTCTTCTGTGACCGCAGCAGAGGCGTCTGAGTGTCGGCGTCCCGAGATAAAACCGCCCTGCCGGCTTGGCGGAGACGTGCATGCGTCCACCCATAGACCACACAGTTGAGGAAGCCCTGAGAGGCCGAGGTGAAAGCCTGAGGACGGGAGAAGAACTCAAGTCACTGCTGTGATGGAGAAAGTGGAAGCACATTTCCATTTCGTCACTCTTCCTTCTCCTTTTAACCTTGACTGTTCTTTAATTCTTGAACCTTTATAGTCCAGCAGAACCCACTTCTGACCCCAATCACAGGTTAAATATGTCTGAACTGAGTATGCTGGTCCTTGGACCTCAGAGGCTTAAAGAGGTGAAATTCTATAGCATTTCCTAAACCATTAAAAAAAAAACCTGATAAGAGATCAGATTTATCTTGGGAACTGACCCCCGGGGTTGGGAATTTTCCAAACCAAATATACACATACATTTAGGTTCAGCGCTCTATAGAGCCAAATCAATATCTGTGACCAAGAGTGGCTCACTGAGTGGACTAATAGGGCCCAGGCTCAGGGCCCAAAGGGCTCAGAGGACCCCTGGACTTGAGCTATGTAGACCGAGGAGACTTTGTTCACGGGTTTGTTCAGATCACAGACCAGGTTTTCATGGGGTTCCTTCAGGAGACTGACCTGTGATATGTAGAGGACGACCCCGGCTCCGCCCTGACACGCCGAAGGCTTCACCACCCGCACAACCCCCAGGACCACCGCTGAGGGAACAACACAGAAACGGACCCTGATGAATGTCCAAAAACAAAAACTCCACCGCTTCCACCGCTGGAACTGCAGCAGCCAATCAGAGACTTCCAAACCCGTAACCGGGCCGCAGCCGTTCAGTAACCATGGTAACATGTCTTAGGATGAAAGAACAAACCTGGACCCCAGCAGAGGAGGAAGACCAGCGGATACAGGAGCATCCGTCGGTCCATCACACGGAAGGAGGTACGCTGCTGGTTGCCTAGGTAACCGTTTGATGTCACGACCCGCCTGTGAGTGCGGCGGGCTTTCACCAGGAGCACCTGGTACAGGAAAGGGGGTTTGCATTAACTTAGGCCTCAACTGCCTCCATAGAAAAAACACAATCATATCTTTTCACTCACTGTGATGCTGAGAAGTGTGAGGATGAAGGTGGTGAGGAAGGCGGCGATGCTGTAGTTGCGTAGCAGGCGACAGGCTCTGATTGGCTGCTGATGCTCTGAGAGGAGGTACAGAGCCCCAGTGTCCAGTAGCAGACACCTGGTTTGGTACGGAGCACAATGAGGGTAAAAAAACAAAAAAAACAAACATTACACACATTTTTATCATCATAACATCCAATACCATGAACATGAAGTAGAATTCTCATCTATTCAGTTTTTTTTTCCCTCCATAACATTCTGACTAAAAAGGTGAAATAAATCATCAGCTATGTCAATTGTAAAAGTTTGGAACAATTAAATCCATTTTTACAGACTTGTGCAGAGTGAACTAAAAAGCTTTGCCTCACCTGTAGGGCTCAGTGAAGTTGGCCTGACATCGGCTGATGTTTCCTTGTATGAAAACGGGCGTCATCAGCAGCAGAGGAATCAGACTGAGAACCACACAAAACACGTTTTAACCTGGATTCCCTGTGAACATCCCCCTGTTTTCTCCAGTGTCACGGGGCCATTCGTACTCACCCTGAGAGCAGAGCTGTGGTTTTTCCAGCTGTGCTCACTCTGTTGGAAAGCTGGGCGGAAAAACACAAATTTGTTCTTTAGAGTATACAGATAAGTTTCCCTATTAGGAGTTAATTACTATATATACATTGTATTATTATTGGTCTTTATCGACAGATTATTTCCATATTTCTACTTAGGTGTCAGGTAAGTGTTGATGTGTGGGTGGGGGCTGTATCTACCTGTACAGGGTATCCATCGAGGCAGCTGTAGAACTTCTCTCTGATCCCTGTGTAGAGGTTCCACATGTAGTTGAGTGTGTAGAAGAAGGAGGCCATGTACAGAACCTGACAGAGCCAAAACAGAGGATGTAGTTTGGTAAAAATTTGGTAGTAACTAATTGAATGGTGCTTGCTTGTGAAACTGTTCCCTTTTTCTGGATGAAAACATTCGTGTCATATTCACGCTCACATTTTCCGAACAGTGAGCATCCCTAAGGGCTAAAACCTGTCGCCGACCCAGGGGTCGATGCTTCATAACAATAGATGTAGGTCAGGAATGTCTGGTGGAGATTTTTCTGTTTTCCCTCTTTACATCCAGTCTGTGGTCTGTCCTGGTTCTGCTGCTCTATTTCATCCCCCGACTGACCCACTTCAGGATTCAGTTCTGGACCGGGTCGTCTGGGACAAACTGACCGAAACATCGGAACAGGACGGGGTCACTTCAGTCGGTGGATCTGTTTACTGTCCAATCAAAATTTTACCCTGAATTAGACACTGCCAAGTAGGCATCATTTCAAAACTGATTTTAAAGGGCCATTTTGATCTTTTTGCATGTGAAGTATGACTTATGATTTTTGAAGAAAACAGCTATAATAACTTGCATAGACGTAAGAACAAGTTTTGATTGATATGCATCAGAGTCTTTATTCCGCAGGCTGAAATTTATGCCTCCTGCAGAAATCTGAATAACTTTCCTTTGTTCTTATATAATTTATTAAATCAAGTTAATAGAGTAGTTTTCTACCTAAAGTTTTTCAGAACATACATCAAGACATCTTGAGCAGTAGAGAACCTCTTGTACTGATGCTTTGGAAAATTCTCAGCTGATTATTCCCACTGTGATGAGAAACCACAAAGGTCAGTGTCATGTGTCATATTGTCTAGTGGTTTGGGTTCCTGGTCTTGACCCAGGGTCATTTACAGCAGAACAGGTTTTTAGAAACAATTGACTCTGGTCTTTCATTTTCCTGTGACAAATATAAAAAGGTGTATCCTGCTCTAAACCTATAAAACAGACCTCAATAACAAGTCTGGTGTTTTAAGCTCTAACTAAGGGCTGCCAATAGACATTCAGACTTCAGAGGACTTTATAGTTCCCGTGCCAGGAGTTGAACCAGGGCAGCCTGGGTGAAAACCAGGAATCCTGAATGCTTTACCATATGGAACATGAATAATTAAGATTGCTGCACTTATTAAATCATGGTCATCTACTCAATTCATTGTTTGAGTCTCTTTTTGGGGCAACTGTGTCCCATATGGTCTAGCGGTCAGGATTCCTGGTTTTCACCCAGGTGGCCCGGGTTCAACTCCCGGTATGGGAACAGGAAGGAGGACTTTGTGATATCAACTTATTCTAAAGTTAATAACAACAATGTTGTTATATCTCATTTGGCCTGGTACCTTCAAATGAGTTTGAGGAGTTTGTGTGAACTGCTTCAGTGAATGGGCAAAGATCCGGCATGATCTAGTACTCAGGATATATGATTTGTAATATATAAGAGGTCAAATCTTAGGTGGGTGGGTAAAGTTTCATCATCATTTAGTTACGAAACCAATGGTTTAAACTGGTGCAGACACATCTTAATTGTCCCAACCCAGTCCCAACACTGTCTCACAACCCTTGACTTTTGGTTCAAGTGTCCCTCCAGCAAATGCACAGGGGCTCGGTTCAACTCCTGACAGGAAGTCACTTATTCCAAGTCAATTAATTATAAAGTTAAGGTGTTGACAGACCTTAATCTGAATTCACTTCATAAGATATTGAATGTTGTCTTGCTACAATATGGAAAACTAAATAATGACAACAGTCCTTGTTTGGCTCCTGGATGAAACCAGGAATCCTGACCGCTGGACATGAACAGTAAAAGTAATGATGGCTGCCAGATTTATTAAATTATCTGAAATCCTCTGATTAATAGGCCCACCATTAGTGGCACAATTTGGCTATCCCTTCTTTATGCTGTGAACAGGTCCCATATGGTCTAGCGGTCAGGATTCCTGGTTTTCACCCAGGTGGCCCGGGTTCAACTCCCGGTATGGGAACAGGAGGTAGGACTTTGTGATGATAAACAAAGTATATGATCACCTAGTTCTGAAAATAAGTCATTTACATAGGTGTTATTCCAAAACCATCTCATGAGTTTGTGGGAAATGACCTGGTATTTGGGATTCCTAATTCTCTGCATGATAGTCGAAGGTCAACTCCTGAGGTGGGTAAAGTTCCATCATCATTTAGTTACAAAACCAATGGTTTAAACTGGTGGAGACACATCTTTGTTGTCCCACCTGAGTTCCAACACTGTCTATCAACCCTTGACTTTGAGTTCAAGTGTCTCTCCAAAGACTGCAGGGGGCCTGGCTTCAAATCCTGGTACACAATTCGAATTATACCAATTCAAATAATTGTGACATAAAGGTGTTGACGCCCCCTGGGTGGAAAACATTTATCTGGACCACTAGACCATATGGGATATGGGTCGTAAAGATGGCTGCCATATGAATTATGTTCATCTGAATAATAGGCCAACTGAGTTTTTAGCAAGCCAACAGGTTTGTTCTCTTCTTTTGGGAACAAGACTGGGAACATTTTTCTTGTGCTGCTATGAACTTGTGAGGTCTGTTTTCCATAAAAATTATTTAATTTTGGCCATGATCAATGTCCGTGATCACTATAAACACCTTTGTAAACTGCTGGACCACAGTGTTGATTTTTAAGTTACAAAGTCCTTCCTCTAGGATAAACACAAGGGCGGATGGTGGATTAATATGACAGATAATAGGCTGATTAAATTGTTTGTTGTATATAGTAAGACGACAAGCCATTGTCTGAGGACCATTAACTGAGGTGGCAGCCATCAAGTGGTCTGGTGACACTGGGTCTTCCTTGCTCAACTGTGTCCCATATGGTCTAGCGGTCAGGATTCCTGGTTTTCACCCAGGCGGCCCGGGTTCAACTCCCGGTATGGGAACAGGAGACTCTATTTTTATCCTAGAGCAGGATAACAGGAAGAACTTATTTTAACATTAAAATGAAATAATCTATTAATTTTAATTTTCTTTTTGGCCATGATCACTGTCCTCAGCTGTAGAGGAAATAGTGGTCTATGGTCCATTAATGAAGAAATGTGTTTTATCTTCTGCAAAGCGAAAGCTACGAGAAGTTGCATTCCACTACCATATGGGACCTGTTCCCAAAAAAGGAGAACTGCTAATTTCACTTGCTAAAAACTCGACTTATTATTCAGATGACCTTGACTTTCCTGTTTATGTCCCATACTGTCTAGTGATCAGATTCATAGTTTTCACTCAGGCGGCCCAGCTTCAAATCCTAGAATGGGAATCTGAATCTGTATAAACCTGCATCTACTTTAGTGCTGATTCAGCTAATGTGGGGTTCAGTGCTATGTTAAACAGCAGTTCCTCTGTTGTACGCTAGATGCTTCTCTAACAGGAAAACTCAACTTCTAACTGTAGCGAGAAACTACTATGTTGTTTTCCACAACACACTCAGATGTCTGGACCTAATTTCACCTCTCGCATGTGTTTTTATATCGAAATGTTGTAATAAAGTTGCAAAGACGTTCAACCAGGGCTCCTGAATGCTGGACCATAGACAACTGTTTCCTATAAAGGTGAGTGTACTGATGGTGGCCAAAAGAAAACTGATATATGTTCATGGGAAAACAGACCTCACTAGGTTAAAGCACCACAAGAAATCTGATCCTAGCCTTGCAACTTATGGCCTAATGGTTCCTGAATTTCACAAAGGGATCTTGGGATTCGGCTCCAAGTTTGAAAAACATCCTCAGATCAACCTGATGATCTAATGCTGACTTTCTTGAGTTTAACACAAAATACGCATTAAATCTACAACAGTCTGACTTAACTGTGAAGCAGGAGAAACAATAGTGGTGCTGCGGTTTCTTTGGATTTCCCGCACATAAACTGAAAAAAAGTTTGGGTTTGCTGTTTCTTTGGAGTGAAAAATCCTGCGGCTATGTTTTCAGTTGCATTTCAGAGCAGGAAGTTGAGATTTTCCACTTTGGGTCAGGAGGATCACAAGCAAGCATCCTATCAAGGTTCCTTATTTTGTCTGATGTTTAAGGGAACGTACTGTGGTTTGTTTTGATGAGAAGGAAGTTCCTCAACTTCTTCCAACAGTATCAGGAAAAGCTTGAAACTTTCCCCCAAATCTAGCACGAGGGTGCAAGTTTGAAGAGTGGGTCGTCTGTCTGAACTGGTGCTCTTTGTTAAAAACCTAAAATCTTGGTTTCACATTTGAACTATTTCTTTATGAAATATTTGAGACCTAATAAGCGACTTAGACTCCCTGAGACCACGTGCATTCTATACCAGAGGAACACACAGGGTTTCGCAATCCTTCTTAGATGATTTAACAGAATTAACTCACTGGGAAGTAAAAATGTGGCAGTAAAATAAAATGTAAACCACATACAAATGTATGAAGCAACAATCAAGCAAAGAAATTATGAAAAAAAAGGATGCATTTAACTGCAGACTCAAATGTCACCAGAAATTGAACAAATAAATTAGCAACAACAAAAAATGAAGGTGAAGCCCAGAAACCAGCTCCTACAAGTAATTAATCGCATAACCGGTCATCGTGTTTCTTGACCAGCAGAGATCACAACTCAGAGCTGAACTGTTTACTGGTCGACACCATCACAGCTTCTGAGCAGAATAAAATCAGAAACTTAGACAAAACAGTTCCAACAAGCCCAGTGGTTCCTCCTGGAGACGTAAATCTTTAAAATCTCCTCACAATATATAGAAAAAAATCCAAGTAATTTTATCTTAATTAGCTGCTCACTGGAGTTTTTAATCAAAAAGTGTATGTTTTCATGGTGATGAAGGAACGTGTTGTTGAATCACTGATGCGTTTTAACATTTTTTTCTGCGGCTCAGAGGAATCAGGTGCATCAGACCATGAAAGTGTCAAGTGTGTAGAATTGTGTTGTTTTGTGTTGCTTTGCGTTACGTTACATTACCTGTTCCACAGTGTGCAGGTTGTAACAGTGTGTGTTCAGGCTGTTGCAGTGCTGAGAGAACAGAACGGCTCCGATCAACCAGCAGAGAGCAAGTAGCAGGTCGGACAGACTGAGCAGGAAAAGAGGCTGCAGCTGCACACACGCACACGCACGCACGCACGCACGCACGCACGCACGCACGCACGCACGCACACACACACACACACACACACACACACACACACACACACACACACACACACACACACACACACACACACACACACACACAATATACATTAAGATGGTACACAAATGGTACATTTTTAGTTGAAATACAGTTTACATCCCATCAGTTTTATTCTCTTCTACTCAGATGAACTATGAATACACAAATATATGGTTTTAAGCGAGGATCAAAAAGATTGTTTGTGAAAAGATGTTGAGATATTCATTTAAAGCCTGTGCTTGTGTGTCACCATTTGTAGACAAGATGCAGTGGAAAAAAACACAATATCTAAATGAAACTGAATGAAAAGGTGAGGTTGCACAAAGACGGAGGAGAAAAGAAGTGCTTGAGAAAGCAGGGTCAGAATTTCAGTTTAACAGTTTATAAAAAGTCATATATATATATATATATATATATATATATATATATATATATATATGGTCACTGCAGGCTTGACCCCCGTACAAACAGTCCACACAGAAAACAGGTGAAACTCGGAGTAACGTGGGCGACTGACCTCCGGCGTCCGGCTGAGTCTCTGTGACATCACACAGATGATGATGGAGCCTGAGCCCAGGATGCTGTGGACCGGATCCCAGGCGGGCGTTAGTAAAGACATCACATGTTTAATTCAGCACGCTGAGGGAAACATCATGTGTTCATCGATAAAACAGGCTCTGTGCTGATTTCTTGGTCAAAAAAGTAAAAAGTAGAGTTATTATAGTAAGGTTTTGACCAAGTAAATAACTCGTTCTGTTGTCCTCTGCTTCTAAACATCCCTAAACGTTAAAGTCCTGTGAGAGCTAAAGCTGTAAATTGCAGGAGGTGAAAAAAAGAAGCTGTAATCAGATTACTTCAGGTTGACTGGAACATTTCCTCCTCCCATTGTCTAAGTGCTGTGACCTCTGACCTTTCACCTCTTTCCCACAGGTCCCTTGCAATGTGAAAGCCCCAGTGATGAAAGCTTAACGTAGTGAGGAGGAATCTCTGAACCAGTGGGTGTCGAACTCACTGACCTGAGCAGAGCCATGACCAGCTGGATCCACCTGATGGCCTCATACACCTACGGACAGGAGATGGGAGCGATTAGACGGCGGTTCAACCAGAAACATGCAAATGGCCAAAGTGGAAATCCCCAAGTTCACAGCTAGAAACAGCGTTGTTTTCCTCACTGGAGCTGTGAAATGATGCTGAGTTTCGACAGGTGCGTAGTGGTTCGGTGATGAGTTTCTAACAACACGTCAGACGATAAGCCTCTGTGGCAATATCAGGCTGTGATGGACAAACACAGCGCTGGATAACTGGAGACACACAATCTGCAGACTTGCCCTTTAAATTCAGGCCTGCCTCACCTACAGCCGTGACGCATGAAAACGCCACAGATCCGAGTCTGAAAGAGGAAGCGAGTCTGAAACCTGGACACAAACAGCAGGTCGGTCGAACATCTTCAGGGCTGGTGTGTCATCATCAGGCAAGAAAACGCTTCACCTCACCAGGGATTAGGTTTTCTTCTTTACAGCCTCAGACCTTTCTCAACGGATGAATTCTGTGCCCCTTGACTTTTCCAAAGCTTCGACGATAGAACTGACTCCTCCCCCTCTTTTCTCACCTGAGCTGGAATGTTTGGTGCGAACATTATCAGTTGATCAAATGATTAATTACATTTTCTGAATAAGTCCAGGTTTTCAATCAATCGATAAATTTCATTCAAAATTCAAGGTTTTGCAGCTGAGATTAGCCTCAATATTGAGACTTTCTGCTTTTCTCTATCATATTATTTGCACATTTCTGACAGTTTTTCAGGCTGAATTACATTTTGAAGACGCCACTTTGGGCACACGTTAACTTGTGAGGACCATGCTGACTTAATGTCTCTGTATGGAAACCGACCAAATAATGGGTTTAAAACCATTTACAATGATCATCTGCAGCAGGTTCAGAAGCCGACAAAGATGCTTTAATTACTTTCCAAACATAAAATCATAAAAAACACATAATTTGTACAAAACATACCTTTTCTGTCTCATTATAACCATCTCCTGAGCCTTTATTGATTTGACTTTATTATTTGTTTGTTTATTGATTATCTCATGACCACATGGTGGATCCAGACCCTCATGCTGAGAATCACTGGATTAAACAGTTTATAAAGTAGAAACAATGAGCTCCACCAGCTCCATCATTAAAATGCTAATGCTAATGCATTAATAATAATTTACAGTTGGGGAAAATTTCATGCTGCATATTTAGACTTATGTGAATTTTACTTTTGATTTTTGAAGTTCATTGACATTATTTCTATACTGTAACTTTGATGCTGTGAGGAAAGAATCTGAAGATCCCTGGTCTCTTAGTCCTGGACTCACCTCGGTCCAGTCCTGGGCCCCGGTCGTGTTCTTCTCCGTGCTGTTGGTGAAAACCTCCTGCAGCCTCTGTGCAGCCCACATGCCTGAGACCAAGAGACAGATTTAAAGATCCAGAAGGAACCGAAGACCAGGATGCAGCCTGGACCTGGAACTGTCAGGGGAACCTGCAGCAGCCTGACAGCAGGCTTGATTTATTCCCTTTGACCCCGCCCCTTGTGGGACCTGGACCAGGAGGCTGGACTCGGACCAGACTCTGAACAGAGCAGGACTCCGGTGAGTTAGAGGTGTCTGGTAGCTGTCCCTCTAGTGCCCCCCTCAGGTCAAACATCAAAACACCAGGTGCTGAGTTCACAGGATTGAATATCTAATTTTTCTTCTGTTTAAGTTGATAAAATGAGAAGTTTCTGCGATGTAATATTTGAAGACAGAATCATTTTATGATCTATTTTCTTCTTTTACCCCAAAAACGAACTCATCATGGAATTTGACCAAATGATTACAGACGGCTGTGAATATTCATGTTTTTTTTCAGTGTAGTATTGTAGAAAATTAAGGAAAAAAAAAAACAATCAAATATCAAAACTCACGGATTCATTTTCCGTCAATTAACTAATTGATTAATTGTTTTTAATTACAATTTAAATCAAATGTAAAATGATCTGCTAAATCCAAATTATCAGTCACAAAATAGTTTATTTATATAGTGTGAAAAATTTTCTTTACATTTAATGATAATGACTGATAATGTAGTTTTTTTAAAAACTGTTAGTTTTTCTTCCAGACCTGGAAGACCTTTGTACCTTGTTACCAGGCAGATTTAACAGGTGACCTGCTCAGATAAGAAAGCTCCTACAGGGACTTTGTGCTGAGATTTGTGTTCACGACTTGTGTCAAAGGTCAAGAATGAAGTTTGACTCAGGTCGTCGAAAGGCATAGACTAAATACTAGTAACCAACATCATCACTGGGGGAAACACAAAGTCTCACCACGAGGTCTACGATCACAGATTCACCTAGAAGTCAAAGAATCATTGTATGATGAACGTTAACCTCGTAGAAACTGGATTAAAGACATTTAGACTATTTTTAGGTTTAAACTCAGATCTTTTCTCTTCAGCAGACGAGCGAAAGACAGATTTAATGTGTGAGCAACTTTATTGAACATTGAGCTTCAGCGTTTCAGCGATTTTACTTAAAATCCGACACATTTAGTCCCTTTGGTCTCAACCGCAGGGTTTGTAACAGCAGAATGGCCTTGTGGGTAAACACCGACCGACTTTGGTTTGAACCACCAACCTTAGAAAGCACCCTTGAGCAAGGCACTGAACCCCCTGCAGGCTGCAGGGGTGTGGCTCTGTGGCTGACCTTTGACCCTCACACAGGTGTGAGGTGTGTGTGTGTGTGTGTGTTTCACTTGTTTTTGTTTCTAGTGACCGTCACACTAATGTTTTTATAGCAATCTCAGCTGTGACTGTTTTTTGTCCATGGCCAGATAAAAGTGTCTTCAAACTTTGGACCAAATGATGCTGAGGTGTTTCTGATTTTATGACATCCCTGTTTACATACACGTGGAGCTCAGAATGTTAGGAACTGGTGGAACACAGCCCAGTACAGCACCATCACCTCAGTGACGAAACGGTGAATTCAGAGAATCTGTGTGTGTGCGTCAACAAACAGTGAACATTGTGTCAGTTGACTTCACGGTGGAGCAGCTGTTCTGAGCTGAAAGCAAATATTTTCTTTCTCAATTCATTGATATTCAGTTTATCATGTTTGACAAAGAAGAGAATCAAATCCTCTGAAGCTAGAAACAGCATAGACAGACAGTTTTGCTTAAATAACTAAAACGATTATTTGATAATCAGAAATGCTGGTGATTCATTTTCTGTGGACTGATCATCAGCTTTAGACTGTGACGACTGACAGATTAAAGGTCTATATTGTCCATGAGCCGCTGAGCCAGAGAGTGATGCTCATTTTTATATTTTTAGAGGCTCAGAGGTAAAACTTTGAAGTGTTGATGGATTATTCTTCCAGATTGATTCCTGAAATACACTGGATAAGGAAATAGCGACAAGGCAGGTTCAATAGTCCACCCACCCACACACACACAATATTAATTAAGATGCCACAAGAGGCCAGAGAGATCCTCAGCTACTTCATCATCTACAGTCAATAAAGGAAAACAGTAAAGAAACACTTTAACGTTGGAGGATTGGACTTGATTTGACTCGGATGACAGATTTTATCGTCCAACTCTTACACTACAGCCAGGTTTTGCTTGCTGTGCTCTCTCCTCCTGTCCTTTTTGATCATTAGATTCCTTCCTAAAACTCTTTCAGTGGGTGTGATTGGAACTCTACCCACATTTGAGTTTAACTAAAGATAATCTGATGCTTCAGCAGTGAAACATCAATTCTCTTCTTCATCTGTCTAACTCAGAGAGATGAAGCCTCATATCAGCTTCAGATAAACTGTGTTTTATCCACCATCACTTCCACTGGAGGTTCAGTGTGAACAGGAGGACTAATTACAGAAAGTTAAACATGTTCCTATGTTCATGTGGGCGCCCAACTGTCGTTTTACAACAGTCTTGTAAATTTACGAACCTATCCTTTAAAGACACTTGGCGGCTGTGTGACCTCCGAGATCGTCTCGGCTTCCCTGTGTCCTTCTCGTTGTGGTGGCGAGTTTGTTGACTCATGTTTCCTCATGTGGTTGCGGAAGATCCTGGCCCCGCTCATGTTCCTCTTGCAGATGTGGCAGAAGTAGGGCTGTGCTACTGAGTGCACATCAACGTGGTAGGTGAGCTCCAGGGCGCGGCTGAAGCTCTTGCTGCAGAGCGGACACTGGTAGCGGCGCCCGAGTGCGTCAGTTGGTGGCTTTTGAGCGAGCTCTGCTGTTTGAAGGTCTTCTGGCAGACTGGGCACCGGTACGGCCGGGCGTCCGTGTGCAGCCTCTGGTGTCGGCGCAGAGCGCTGGAGAAGGTGAAGCTCTTGCCGCAGTCGGTGCAGGTGTAGGGTTTCTCTCCGGTGTGGATCCTCCGGTGCTCCGTCATGTGGACCTGCTGGGTGAAGCTCTTCCTGCAGGTGGGGCACTGGAACGGACGCTCGCCCGAGTGGATCCTCAGGTGCTTCTGCAGCGCTGAGGCTTTGAAGCAGTCACGGCCGCACACTGGGCAGCAGTGTTTCCTTTTACCGTCGCCGCCACTGCCTGCCGGCATCTCTGAGCGGCCGTCCGGTTCTGTCGGGGGAGGGTGACATGACGAGGGTTACGGGGAACAACAAAATGCAAAAAGACCTGACAATGTTGGAGAGAGAAACCAGCAGTTTCCAGCGTGAGCAAACAGGTTTTCAGATTTTTTCTCAAAAATATATTGTCTTACAAATGAGGCTGAACTTATTAAACAAGATGCGTTTGTTTCAAGCATATTCATTAAGTTCTCAGGCTTCACTTGACCAAACGTTCTAAATTAGCATGAAGTGATTGACTCACCAACACATGATAAAACCTCTCAGGCCAAGTGTAAATAACAGACAGTAATTTTAAGTCAAATAGAGAAACTACAGTGAATTAAGTGAGAAGTAATTGATTGTCATTTGTTATTAAAAGCGGTGACGTACTGATGAGCGCCGGTCTCCACTCCTCTTCCTCTCCGTCAGAGTTTATCAAACCGCTAACGTCTCCTTCCTCATTTTCTTCCTCGTTATCCTCCTTCGACAGTGAGTCATTGTCGCCATGGTTACCAGGTAGTGGTCTGGGTTTGGGGATGAAGTAGTCTGCGGTGGTAAAAAGGTCCTCTGAGCCCTGGAGGATTGTCAGACGGAAAACCGTTAGACACAGAATCATAAAAAATAATTTCTCGGGCTGCAGAGGGAACCACCAATTTAAAAAAACATCAAGTATCAAGCTTCGCCTGAAGGGAGCAGTTTGTTCTTACAGCTAAATTTCTTACCTGCTCATCCAGACCTTCCTCCTCCATCACCATCATCATCACCCCCCCTCCCCCCTTCTCCTGTCCCTCCTCCCCTTCCACAGTCTGCATGTTGAGCCAAAACTCCTGAAACAGACCACATCTTCTCGTCAGTGTAAAATTCTTCGACCTCGACTTCAGAAAAGAAAAATGATCGTCCATCAGCAGAATCAACATTCAGTCTCAACTGCAGGTTAAATTCATGCCATCTGTTTTACATAATCATTGAGTAACTTCATCCTTTTACTACATTTCATGCCTTTTTTTATTGCTTTGTGTTTCTTTTATGTCTTGACATGTGCGGTACAAAATAAAAATACCTGCCTTATTTTGTGAAATCTGCCCTACTCTCACCTTGTCTTGGGGGTCAGAGATGAGTCCGTCCCTGATGTGGATTCTCATGTGCTTGCGGAGCAGGCAGGGTCTCAGGAAGCTCTTGGGGCAGATGCTGCAGGGGTGGGGTTTGGCGGCCATGTGGATCTTCTCGTGCGCTCTCAGGCCGGTGGCGGTGGTAAAGGCCTTCCCACACACCGAGCAGCAGTGCAGCTTCTCTGTCGCGTGGACCTTGAGGTGCTCTTTGAGTCTGGACGGCCTCGGGTAGCTCTTCCCGCAGACGGAGCAGCTGTGAAGCCTCTTCACACCACCGGAACTTCCATCTGCAGGACAGAGAGGAAAGAGATGTCGACAGAGGGAGGTTCAGGATCAGCAGGCCTCAGAACCGGATCTGGTTCCTTAGTGGATGTTCGAGCGGGAGCTCCTTTTTCCAGCTGGTTTCAGCTGTGATGCTCAGATATGCTTTATGTTACTGACTGGTGGGTAAAGAAGAGAATTTTGGGTTTCTGAACTTGAGATCCACATTTTTCCTTACCTTTGATATTGTACTTTATGCTGAGCTGAGCAGCTTTTATGCATTTTTTTTCCTTCATTGTTGGTTTACTTAATCTCTATGGCTGCTGCCGTGCTATTGTTTTTCTCTGTTGAATGGAAACTTTAAAACTTAATAAATACATTTGAAGAAAAAGGTAAGTTTAAATTCTTTCTCACACACTACAGTTGGTTTATCAGGTGCCTCATGTCAGACAGAGTTTATCACACAGATATAATCCCCTCTGTGATCTGAATAAATGGGATTCTGTATAATCCGACTGCTTCTGTGTCACCAGTTTGTTACCAGGCGATGAATGCTCTGCGTCCTCGACCTTCAGCCCCTGTAGCCCCATCAGACCCTCCCTACCTGCTGAAACCAGCTCCGTGCTGCAGTCGCTGAGCTGCTCCACTGGCTCCTGGAACAAAGACCAGGAGTGAGATTGGTTAAACTGTGTCAGTATCTGTCCAGTGGGACCCTCTGCGCTGTTTTAACCTGTTATTCAGCTCATCCATCAAACAGACCAGTTTAATTTGTTTTCTCTAGTCAAATTTTTCTCACTAGGAAACTGTGATAATACAAATAAAACTGACTTAAGAGTAAGATTAAAAACTGACAGCAACACTATAAATAATAATAGTTTTGCTTCTTGAAAACTTGTGTACAACATTTAAAACATGACGTTAGGTCCAGAAAATAAAAAAAACAACAAAAAAACAAAAAGAAAAAATACACGGCACATCCAAGATGAACACAGAATTTCTTTAACAAGAAAAATTAAATGTTAATTTCAGACTTAGCAAAGTCTAAACAAAGTTTCATCACTTACAGCTATTAGCTACTAAGCTAACAACGCAGGCATTAGCTGTTTATTCAGTTCTCTGGCTGGAGCAGGTTGTGTTGGTGTAACTATTTACAACATCACAGAAAAGCCACAGTTAACTAACTAGTAGCCACAGTCCTGGTGGACTGACCAGGGACAAATATCGAGGAGATGATTTATTAAGCATCAGATAAAGTGCTGCAACTATCAATTATTTCCTCAATTAATCAATTATTTCTTTGTTTTGTGAAAATTTTCCAGAATCTTCAAATGTCTTGTTCTGTCTGGTCAACAGTACCAGAAATATTCAGTTTACAGTGACATGGCTCTGTTGTGATGCATCATCAAACGATAGCTCAGGGTCCTCACCTGGCGTTGGCCTCCCAGCTGCACTGAGCTGTTGTCTGGGGTCGCGGCAGCGGTGTGGTGCCCCCCCCTGCTGTGAATCTCCTGGTGCTTCCTGAACACTCTCTGCATGGAGAACCGTTTCTTGCAGACGTCGCACTGGAATGGTCTCTCTCCCGTGTGGGACCTCACGTGCTCCTTCAGCCGGGACGCCCTGGCGAAGCCACGGCTGCAGACGTTGCAGGCGAACTGTGGCGCCCTCTGGTGGAGCTGCTTGTGCTGCTGCAGCTTCTCAGTGGAAGAGAAGTCTTTTTGGCACAGGAAGCAGCGGTGAGGTGTTTCCCCCTAGTGTTGAACACAATGTGTGAACATTTGGTTATGTAGTTACAGAGATGAGATTTTATAAAACAAACCAGTGAAAAAGTATATATCCTCTATGTATCAGACATGAGTTATCACAGTTTAAAGTTTTACACAGACTGAAGAAACTCTCCGAGACCTTTTCTTTAGTCAACAGATATCAGGTACTTTAGCACATTTGTTGTTAAAATAGGTGACACAACATCTCCAGCCAGAATAAAAAGTTATTCTACTAAAGAGGAATGTAAATGAGTTGTATTTGAGTTGGCAACCTTTTACAGACTGTTCCAAAGAGCAACTTAAAACCTTCACAAGGTCACTGAGTGCATTCTAACCCAACACACACCGTCCGCTCTACACACTGACGTGTTTCTGGGTCTTTTAGCCACATTAATGAATAGATATCACAACCTACCGTTATCCAGAGTTCATACATATGTGACTCTCATTTTATCATTTACCCCAGGTGAGCACGGCTCCACCTCACTTGCACGAGTCTGTTTCCCCCTGAAGTAGTGTTTCCTGTACTGTTGCCCTCTGCAGTCATGGTTAGGATGAGGCTGGGTTGGGGTTAGGACAGCGTATGAATAAAAAGAGGAGCCGGGGAGGAGTCCTAAGCTCTGCTGAAACAACCAAGGAGGTAGGAGGGGTCTAAAAATGCTCAATTATCAACCATTACCTTACAGCATTTCTGGTGCTACAGTGAATTTTAGCCTTCAAGTGATTATTAAAATCAAATTAAACTCCAGTGTCCCTTCAGCTGTATTTTTAATCGTGTGCAGCTCCCCCTCGTCAGACAGATCAGTGACTCACGGTGAACTGTACCTGTCAGCAAAGATTCAGACAGGACCAGAAGCTGCAAACAGTAAGTGAGAACCTCACACCTGTTCTGGGCCAGACACCTCAGGTCAACCACAGATACAACATTTCAAAACAGGCAGGAAAGCAACTGTTCCATGAATCATTGATTAGTTTGGGAGAAACATGACATTATTCATTATGTGGTGATACAGTATCGTATTTCTTTACAGTATTTTGTTACGGTAAATGGTAAATGGACTGTACTTATACAGCACTTTTCTAGTCTTTTTGACCACTCAAAGTGCTTTTACACTACTGTCATATTCACCCATTCACACAGCGCATTTTTCTACATACATATTGATGCGCAACACACATTCACACACCAAAGATGAACACATTGGGGGCAATTTAGGGTTCAGTATCTTGCCCAAGGACACTTGGACACTGGAGGAGCCGGGGATTGAACGCTCTACCGCTTTACCACTTGCTCTACCACCTGAGCCACAGCCCCCCCCCCCCCGGGAACAGATCAGTGCGGACCAGATATCAGTGAGGGTGAAGGGAAACATATTTTAAACACAAACAAGGACATTTTGAACCATTTTAATCCATGAACCAACACGGATTCATGAAAACATCACTCACTCTTCCTGTGGCATCTTTAGCTTTGACCCGGTCTTTCTCCTCTGCATGTTTCTGCAGGTGTTTCCTCAGCAGGCCTGGCCGGTTGAAGCTCTTGCAGCAGAGCGAGCAGGGGTGGGGTTTCTGCCCTGTATGGAGCCTCACGTGGTCCCTAAAGGACGACGGCGTGGAGAAGACCTTCTCACAGAAAGAGCAGGAGTGCAGGTTCTCCTCTTGGTGGGTTTTCTGGTGGTCGGCGAGGCCAGTCCGGGATGCGAAGCGTTTGGGGCAGAGTGGGCAGGAGAACGGCCTCTCTCCGGTGTGTGTCCGTTCGTGCTGTACGAGGTGCCGCCGCTGAATGAACCCTCGCCCACACACTGAGCAGTGGTGGGGCTTCTCGGCGGCGTGCTGGAGCCGGTGCCTGCGCAGGCAGCCCGGCTGGGCATAGCTGACCCCACAGTCTGGACAGGAGTACGGCTTCTCACCGGTGTGGACCCGCTGGTGCACCACCACGTTGATCTTCTTCGTGAAGCGCTTTCCACACACGGAGCAGCCATGCGGTTTCTCACCGGAGTGCGTGGTCATGTGATCTGCCAGCCGAGACGGACTGGAGAACTCCCTGCCGCACACTGGACAGCGGTGGTAGTGTTTTGACTGATGGCTGCTTTGTTTTAATGCAGGTTCCTGTGGTGTACATGGTGTATCTGTGTCTGGAACAGTCCCCCCTCCTGTAGAAAATTATACGGACATAGAAAACTCACAGTATTATCTATATAAGCCTGGACAGACACTTTACAGATTAAGCCACAATAGAATTTCAGATGTAGTGGCCGATGGCTGTGATACAAAACTGAACTTGGTTGCAGAGCAGACAATTTATCTGCATCTTCCAGCTGTTTGCCTATCCAGCTTCACATGAATATAATACACACTGTGTCATATTCCTTAAGAGGCCTGTTGTTGCTCAGGTCACATTAAACTGAACATACACTGGCAGCCTGGTCCCAGACCCTGGAATCACCACATAAAACTGACAAAAATCTGGTTAGGGTCGCTGCAGCTGAGAGACTTTTATTGTGAAACAATAACCAAGTCTTTGTAAAAAGAAAAAAAACAAACTCTGATAAGAGACAGCATTTGCGAGGCTGTAGGATAATAAACAATCTGTTTCTGTCTGACTAATGTAAAGGGAAAAAAAAAAACAGTTTTAAGGTAACTGATCTAATCAGAAACACATTGTGAAGATGTTCACATCCTCCACAGTTCTGTTCCTCCCCTCTGACCTAATGAAACTACAGCCCTTGTATACTGGTGAATACTAAGGTTTTGTATATATACAGTTTTATAACTCAGCACCAGCCCTTGTAAAATTCAAATTAGGCATTTTTGATAAAGGTGCAAGAGTTAATCCCTGACCTTGGGCAGGAAGCTGCTGACAGTCCTCTCCTTTTTCTTCTTCCTCCACTTTCACTCCATTCATCTCCTCATCCTCTGCTCCTGCTAAAGGTGGACTTCTCTCCTCAAGGCCCCTGAAACAGAAACAATTAGCCTTTGGTCAGCCTTTGATCCTCATGTCCTGATGAGGCCTGAGGACACCAATGATACTGAGGTCAAGTTCTTGTTTTTTTGTCTACTTGGGATCTGGGAGTTTTAGCAATGTGAGATTGCTGCATTCAACAGTTTCAGTTCAAATCCACAGGATGGTGGATTCTGTCCTGGAATGAACGTACAAGACTGAAATAATAAGTAACTGTTGAAGAAGGCTAGAAGATGTGGCTGAAAGTCTGGGAAAAACACCTAGAAGATAGACCCTGTAATTGTTTGGTCTTAAAAATTTTTCTTGATGTTTTCCAGTCAAAAGTTCAACCACAGACCAAATTTCTGCTCTTCTTAAGGTTCTAAATGCCATCCATTTAGATGCAAACAACTTATTACTGAACAGACAAAAGTGTCAATTAGAAAGGATCTATCGGAGACTACATAAATGATGTGGAGTTCCCAAAGGCTCTGTTCCAGGTCCCCTTCTCTCATTTCATAAAAATCAACTTAATATCTCGCCAATCTTACAGCTTTATATAACGATGTCAGCAGGTGATTATGGGACCATACAGACACCGAGTAGGCGAACTGAACAAAATATTAACTGGATGAGCCAACATGTCTGACAGTCAAAAGAAAGATAAAATGGAAACCATTGTTTTTGATTAAAATGCAGAGCTCAGCTTCAGACACTGACAGCAAAGACCACAAGCTGGGCCAGAAATCTTCAGGATCAGAACTTTCGGAATTTCGAAACACCACATAATAATCTTTATTAGGCGCAATGACTGTAACACTGTCAATGACAGCTGATACAGGAGAGACAACAACAGTCCGGTTCTCAGATCCCTTCTGTTCAATCCACAGAATCCCTCAGTCTGTAAGAATAGACTAAAGACCCAGCTCTTAAACCCCACATCTCTGCCCTTAACAGACTGAAGAAACAAGAAGGGGGAAAAAAGTCACGCGTCTACATTATAATCTGAACCGTCCAGACCCATCAGATGCTCCTCGAATCTGAACAAACCCCCAGAAAATCTGAGATCTGCTATAACTCGGTCCATGCCACTGGCCATGAGGCTGGGAGGATTTAAAATGAAGTGGTTTTAGCAACACAGAAGCTTCAGGATGGTTAAATTTCAATTCGCTTTCATTGTTTATTAACGTCTTCTCACAGCTGTTTAAAGCCATTAGTCGACTAACAGAAAATTGGTCCACTACTACTTTGATAAGTGAGTAATCGTTTCTGCCATCTGTAAAGCACAAATGTCAGAATTTGAGGATTCAATGGTTCATCTTTGATCGTTAAATGCAGCCCTAGGTGTGTATTGTACATTAATGAGCCACGATAACCCTTAATTACCATATAATGTTGAATTAATCTAATTTAGCAGGAATGACTTTGGGTTGTTAATCAATGTGTCCGGTTCAGAGAAGCGTCTTTCCATGTTTAGCACTAACGAACAGCGCAGTTCAATCGCAGTTAGTCAGCTCTCACCTGTAAAGCTAACAGTTAGCCTGCAACTCCTAAACTAGAGCGTTAGAGTTCGAGACACATGAACACCTACCATTACCGTGGTTTTCTGTAGGGGGCGAACCAAGACCACAAACGTCCTAAACAATTATCTCCTCCAAGGCATAAAATCCTCCGAGGGCAGTCGGCCGTTCTGACTCTGGGTCAACATGATGCTAGCTAGCGCTGGCTAGCTCCTGGACAGCCGCCCCGGCGCAAACAGCCAAACCCGCCGTATACTGACATCTACGGCTCTTATCGGAGCCTCCTCCCCATAGGAGCGCAGAGCTGCTCGGCAGCCTGTCAGGTGGATTCACGTCGGCGTCAGGCGCAGGTAAGTGAGCGATAACACCTGAGTTCCTCCGACGGAGCGCAGGTGAGCCCCCGGTGAAATCCAACATGGCGCCCACGTCTTCACGCAGCAGTCGCTCAGTGCTGCCGCCGCCGGCTACAGGAGGCACTGCAACAACACTGGGGCAGGAAAGACAACAGCAGCAGCTTATGCCAATAATTACTCTTAAATGTATATGTATATTTAGTGTTGCAATGCAAGACTTGAAATTTAGTTAACATCTTAATAATCATTAATCCGTTTTATTTTTTCTGATGCAGACAATTTTCACTAAGTGCTGAGTTTTTCTTGTGACAGGTAAGAAACTGTTGCAATAATAATACTACAAATATTCCTTTGGTTGATATGAGGTGTCCATATTTTAGTTTATTTCTTAAATTTTATTTCCATACTACTACACAACAAAGTCAGAATGAGTTTTATTTATCATATTTAATTATGACTTAGAAGTTGACATTAACGGTATTTACAAGTCGGACATGAACACATCCTTATGACCCCAACATCGTTGCGAGACATCGCTAATGCAGCCCATTTCAACATCTGATGAAAATTGCGTCGATACACATGTTGCACCGCGACATGTGGCTGCAATGTTTGTGTGTACACATATTTTTGGCCATGTAGCGTATCCGACGCCTCTAGCTGCGTCTCTTGTAAAAGCCCGACTTTTCCTCTGAGATAGTCACCCAGATGATGGCATTATTAAGAGAACACGCACTTGTTAAACCGCTGTGACACTGAAACAAACAGCATCCACGTCTCAGTCTATTGTTTCTTCTTCATCACGTGAGCGCAGTCGTATTTGCCTCTGACCACGGTGAGTTTGACCCCTGGCAGGTCTTGTGTCCTCCCGCCCTGCACCAGCACCACGTTGTGCTCCTGCAGGTTGTGTCCCTCCCCGGGGATGAACACCACCGCCTCCTTCCCGTTAGACAGCCGCACCCGGGCGCACTTTCTGTTGGCGGAATTGGGCTTCTTGGGCTTTCGGATCATGGTCTTCAGGATCACTGCCTTCAGCTGGGGGCGGCCAAACGTCGCGCCGACGGACTTAGGGGGTTGTTTGGGCTTCCCCTGCCGGTGCATCTGGTTGAGGGTGGCCATCGTCCTGGAGAAGAGGGGGCCGGTCCAGGCAGAGGCCTGCTGGGAGGCTGCAGAGAGAAGGTAAAGATGTTTTGACACTGAAAATTTAGAGGAAAGATATTTTATCATAAAACTTCCAAAAGAAATGTTCATCTCCATTAGATTCATTTCTTAATTCCATAGATTGTGAGATATTGTAGACAGCGGCTATGATAAGTCCTTTACGCTTAACACACCTTGACTTATGAACATATTCAGTCATATGTTAGCGAGGTCTCCCTGTTCACGGATCAGTTCCATTTATATCAAGTTACTGCTGCTGCTGCTGCTGCTGCTAATTCAAAATCAATGTAATGATATTTGAGATATAAAAAAAAAAAAGTCTGAATAACTAGTTATATAAATAGACCTTTCTGACTAATGCTATTTTCAGGTTTTTTGTACTCTGGACATCTTACAGTTGAATAAAAAACCTTTTGCTGCTCTCTGATGGACAAAATGTCAAATTGTGAAAGTTTTTCAAAAATATCTTTGGAATTTCTGTGTGTGTGTGTGTATGTATATATATATATATACACACACACACACACACACACACACACACACACATATATACATATATACATATAATCTGACATATGCTATGATACAATACAAGCTAAATCTGACCGATATATCAGCATCATTGTAGTTGATTTATAATAAATCCCTATCCAAAATAATGATAATTATAACAATAATGATAAAAAAATTCTAATAACAATAGCAATAACAATGTTAATATGAATAAACTCTTTTTTATCCGTCCTTCTCTGATAAATCATTCAAAGTCAGGTGAATTCTGCACTGGAAGCGGAACGTGCGCAGATGTGTAAACTTACCTTGAAACAGTGACGTCAGCACTGGCCTCAGCCGCCATAATGAAGACATCTCCGAGAACAGACCTGAGGACAGTTTACAGCTCAGCTTATCGACGATGCTCGTACGTTTGTTATTTAACTCCCAGTGACTCATGTGATAATCAGAGCAGACACATTATAAAACCACTAATGAGCCGTTGAAAATTTACCGGGAAGTTAAAGGATCAAAGATGTCTGCGTGCAAATGCTAACCTGGCCTGTAATTCCGTACAACTTGGCTAACAGCTAACGTGAGCTAACTGACAGGACACACCAGAGGTTACGCGCGATTTCATCCTCTCACCTGCTCAGAATCGCCGTCAAACACCGTCAGAGTATCAGAGAAAATCCGGGCAGAAAAACGAAGCTACTATGCAGTGAATGTGAAGCTTTCTATCGCATTTCCAGCTAAAAATCAGCCACAGACTTCACATCCTGGCGTGAGAGACATGAACCACTGTCACCCGGAACTTGTTCCGTCACCGTGGAAGTGCTTCCGGATTCCATTCTCTTTTCAATGCTGCTCCGTTAAGTGACGCAGACAAACTCATTTGAGAGCTTGAATTAAACAATTCAATATGTGTCACATAAAATATTAATTTTAAAGCAAAACCTGTTTATCAGTTTACACAAATTTGTTTGTCCTTCTCACCTCCCAGGCTCCACTTGGAACTCACGTGACTCACCTGTTTCAGCCTTTTTATAAAATAAAGTAAAATATTTAAATTCAAAAACGTCTTGTTTTGTTTTGTTTTTCTAAGATTTCATTTTACCAAAAAAAAAAAAAAAAATAGTAAAAAAAACTGTAAAACTGTAACAGACACACAGTTTACACAGTATATGATAAAAAAATAAACCGTAGTCAAGGTTTAGATGATTTCTATGAGATACTAAAACACATCAGGTCTCAACAAGACAGTGCAATCAGGTTTCAGAGATAAGCTTAAACTGAAGCAGAATCAATAACAAAGCAAAACAGCAACTAGTGGCAACAGAAGACAAACCAGCTTGTCTCCATGTATGAAGAACTGGGGGTTTGTCTGCATGTGGGGTTTTCTCTCTGTCTGATGTTAACCAGAAACTGCTTTAAGGAGCAGCACAGAGGGAGACTGAATCAAAAGACTGACCACTGACTGTAAAATCCAGATGTTATCAGCTGTCTGTCTCACTCCTCACTAGATGTTGCCATGAAATGTTTTGTTGTTTGCTGCTGAAAAGAGTTTGTCTGACCCAGAGTCCGATTTCAGCTGATGGTTTGTCTCAGCCGCTGTTACAGGTGGATGCATCCTGTCGGCTGAATGCGGCGAACACACACCAGAGGGAAGTCAACACAAGGTCCATAAACCCGAGCTGAACATGAATGTTTGCTCAGGAGTGTTGGCTTCAGGTCCGGCTCCACTGTTGGTGCTAAGATCTCCAGGCTACGCAGCAACTGACCCTGTACTTAATGGAACATGAGGAACAGACTGATAGTTTTACTAGTCGCTAATCTGTCATTGGGTTTTATTAATGTTCTTTTACAACCGCATAAACCACCAGGTGTAAAACCACAGGTAGAAACACGATAGAACTCGGGACTCACTTGTCTTTTATTTTTTTTTAATTTAATATGTAACTGTATTTTCTCAGTGTTTACTGAAGCACTAACTCTTTAAAAAAGTTTGTATATTATGGAAATAGAGAAAAACTAAAACACTTTTTCTTTACCTGAGAAATGAAACTCCTCTGCTCCTCGAGTCCTATCAATAAGTTTTCTCTCACAATGAAAACTGGCGAGTCCTTGAGTTAAAAAGCAGGTTCTGATGAAGACCACGAGATGTGGTTGAAAGTCCCAGAACCAGTTAGTAAGTGGACCTTGAGCTCTTACTCTAACATGAATTTTTTCAGCCTGTTTATGACCATGAGTCTACTTTGCAATCAAATTCAGCTAAAAAGTATTTTGTGAAAACTTCCAACTCACTACTGCTTAAACAGAAACAAAGTAATGAAGTACATCTACTTAGTGCAAGTACTGCACTAAAGTACAGTTTATGATACTTGTAATTTAATTTTCTGGTACTTTCCCCTCTACTCCATCACAGTTCAGAGGGAAATTTGTAATTTTTACTGCACTGCATTTTATTTACACAGCTACAGTTAATTATCAGGTGTTACATTAAACAAATATGATCAGCTTGTAAATGCAGCGTCCCATGATTAAACTACCGGACTAAACCATCTACCTGTGTATAAAGTAGTTAACAGCAGCTCCACCTGGAGCAGCTCCAACTGTTAAATGTATCAGATCGTATCAGATATCGTATAAATAATCAGTCAAGGGTCATTTTTAACAGTGTGGTTCCTGAACTTTTACTCGAGTACAGGATGTGACTAGTTCCTTCAGTTTGTTTGTTACTGTGTCACATTGACAAAAAGGCTGACCCGAGTCAGACCTGTGAGCAGGTGGCGGTGGGGGCCAAAGATACTGACGACGATTTATGGTGTCAGCCCTGATAAGACTCCATCAGACCTCCGCTTCCAGTCGAAGGTCTCGCTCTTTGCAGTAGATCAGCAGATCTCTATCAGAGAAGCCCGGTTATACATTAAACTGGCGTAGAGTTACAGGCGTGCAGCTGACCTGTAGCCAGCCAGTTAGGTGAAGATGAGGACGAGGCTGGAGCTGGTCCTGCTCGTCACAGCGGTGATCTGTGCCGCCGGCAAGCCGCTGAGCAAGGCGGCATCCAGGAACAAGCTGCTGCTCATCTCCTTTGACGGCTTCAGGTGGGACTACGACCAGGACGTGGACACGCCGAACCTGGACCAACTCGCCGTGGACGGGGTCAAGGCTAAATACATCACCCCCCCAATGCTGACCATGACCTCCCCATCCCACTTCACCACCATCACCGGTAACACTCAGCTGCATCATTACTATTATGATTATTATTATTATTATCACATCATTATTGTTGAAGATACACCTGCTGCACCTGCACCTCACTTCAACTGAAATCCCTATTACTACTGTGGTAACAATATTAGCAGTACTACCACAGAAGTAGCAGTACTACAAGTGGTGGAGACAATACTTTGAACTTTTACTCGGGTCAAAGTACGAATACCACTGCAGAAATACTCTGATACAAGTTAAAGTGCTCCATTATTAAAAGTAAAAGAAACAGTAACAGTTAAACAGTTTTATATTATCTCATTAGATTATTAATAAGTGATGCTTTAGTGTAAAAACAGCATCTTGTGTTGCAGCTGGATGTGTGGAGGTAGTTTGAACTGCTTTATCTGAAACCGGAACTAACGCTTAATTTCATGATGGATTTGTGTCCTGATTATTTTCTCAATTAATTGGACGACTGTTTGATTATAAAAAGTCTGAAACAGTGAGAGGGGGAAAAAAAATGTCACAATTTACCACAAGCCAAAGCGACACTTTGTCCTTACAACAGTCAAAAATTCAAAAGGATTAAAAATATTGAAAGGAAAAAGCAGCGAATGGTCACATTTGAGAAACCGGAGTCGTGAAATATTTGGTATTTTTTCATGAACAGGGTCGTCAGCTCTGCTTGTTTTTACTGTCGGTGGTTGAATCTCTAAGAGTTTCATATTTTATAAACTCTTCATGTGTTTTCTGTGAAAAAATCTCAGGTTATAACTTAATGTGATGCAGTTAAAAGAACCTGAAGACTTCAGTGGTTTTCATTAGTGTATCAAATTTAAATCTTTATGTCCATCACCTGGTTCCGTTATATTAATGATATCCGCTATGCATTATGGGATTGTCCTTGGATATTAAAAATGATTAACTTCACACTGAATATATTGCAGTGCAGGCATATAAAACTGACTCATTAAACTGATCACACTGATCATTAGTCTGTTCCTCAAGTTCCATTGAAGTGGTATATAATTTTACTATATTGTCTATAGTTATAATAGTGGTATAAGTAATCAGATACTGTAACTTTTATTGCTTCTTCTGTATTAGATGTGGGGACACGTGGATTCC
>CM029126.1:920000-932500 GCA_016859345.1 Istiophorus platypterus | reverse complement strand
CGGCGTCCACAACTCTCCGGCCTTCGTCGTTCTCCACATTTATCTGGATGCTCGGCAGCTTCTCCAGGCTGGAAAACAACATCCCCATCGTTAAGTGTCATCAGGTTGAGACCGGACACCTAATGGGTTTATGGAACAGTCTTTGAAATAGTGTTAATGAACTTTGTGTATTGTCTTTCTTAAACAAAGCTTCTGCACATTGATCCCGCCAAACAACCATTGAATCCCACTACATCCATATTTTAAAGCCCTGGCAAACATCTATTAACTGCTTTTAACACCACGAAATTAAAACATTAGCAACCATCCCAAACACCCTTAAACCTCTCCACCATTAGATCTAAAGCAAACACCTAGTAACCCCCTAATCAATCTTCATGAAACTACCTTCATCCCCTTCGCTTGTAGTAATGACTTTCTCAATCACGGTAAACACCTCGACAATCTCTGACCAACACCTCAGAGACCATCAATACCCTAGCAACCACCTAGCAATTACCTTTGACAACCTATCGACGATGTAGCAATGTATAACCTACCATCTCAAACATCTTGGCAACTACTGATACCATAGTGGTACTGATACAATCCCTGCAAGAAACAACGTTTTCTGTTGAAATGTCATGATGGGGTTTTCGTGTTGGCCTCTTTGTTTTCACACGACACTGAGGAACCTTCATTTATTTGATAGTCAACAGGACAGTTTAAAGCAGCCCTGTGTTTTTCCTTCAATCAATGACAATGAAACCTCAGCAGATGATAAGATTTTCTGTTCAGCCTCATGATTTTACCTGTTGCTGCGTTTCAGAGCTTTGCAGCTGTCAGAGTTCATGGAGACTGATTTCCAAATGCCACTTTTGGCCATTTCATTGGAGATGTTCACCTCTGATGGGTCCATGCTGTACAACACACACACACACACACACACACACACACACACACACACACACACACACACACACACACACACACACACACACAAACACACAGAGCTACATTACTCGCTGCTGCAGTGGTTCAATGTGCACAGGGATCAGTTTGTTCGGTTGCCAACTCACCGTCCTTTGAGGTTTTTGATCGGGAAATTGATGACGTTTCCTCCGTCGTACGGCGGATCATCCTCTGCCTCGTCTAGCATCCGCTGAGCGTCCTGGGACAAACAACAAAAACAAAACAGAAACAAAAACACAAATACAGTCGTGTCAGAGAGGGGCCTGAAGCAGAGTTACCCCCCCCTCCTTTTTTAAGTGTCCAAATTGGCGCCTCACCTCCTTCTCCTTCTTCTTGTCATCGTCCTTCTTCTTCTTGCTCTCTGGGATCAGGTCGTCCAGCCAGCTCAGCTCCCTCTTGGTGAAGCAGAAATCCAAAAGCTTCCTGATGAACACCAGAGCCAGAACCTGCAGAGGACAGCAACAAGGGACAAGATAATGCTTAATTAACAGTTAACACACTAATAAATTAAAACATATCGTCTTTGTTGTGTCGACATTCGTCTCACCATCATGGGGAAGATGACGGCAGCAGCTGAGGCCTTGATGGCCCAGAGGACAATGAGGCAGGACAGCTGCACCACAGTGAAGACGTGGACCTTCCACAGCGGGACGTAGCGCAGGTAGATCAGGTCCGGCTGGTGTTTGGCCGGCATGCCGAACAGTTTGATCCTATCGAACAGCTGCAGAATGGGAAGAAAACAGGACGGACAAGAGATTAGAGACGGTAAAATATGGCGACGAAGCTGCAGTGGGACAAACCGACGGAGGCCGAAACTGACCTGGATGCCTTTGAGCGAGGACACCCCCATGTAGAGGAAGACTCCATATAGGACGGGCATCGGGATGAACTGGAGGACAGAAGGAAGTTTTCAACTCGAGCATGAAAAAGCTATTTTACTGTTGGAGGGAAACATTCTCCTCCAGAGAACTGAAGGAGGAGCTGGAGGAGAAGAAGTAGGAAGTAGAAGTGGTTAAATTGTGTGTACACCTGAGTTAAACTGAAAGAAGCAAGAAGTGAAAAGTAAAAATTAAATTTTGTCAGTTTGTGAGTGTTAAAACTGCACGATTAGCCTAATCTTATGTAGGAGCATTAACAGAAGGTAGAACTTCAAGTGAAGTATGAAAACTGTCAGCTGAGGTCCTGAGAGGAGTAGAAGTGTGTGTCAAATCAGTCAAGGTGTAGATGCTGAAAACCCAGGACCGCAGGTGCGACGCTCACCTTGAGGACGGAGGTCATGAAGACGGAGCAGCCCATCAGGACGAAGATCATGAAGCCGGTGACCCTCTGCTCTCTGATGCCCAGGAACTTCGGCTGCTCGCCGGGCGCAGCGCACTCCGACTCCAGCTTAAGGCTGTTGACGTGGGAGATGGAGAGGACGGTCGCTGCCACGAACCAGGGCAGGCCCATGATGGAGCACACGCCCAGCATCACCGCCACCACCAGCAGGTCCAGGTGGTAGCCGCAGCCTTTCTGCAACCGAAACACACACAGGGAGGGGGGCGTTCATCGTCCGGGCTTGGCCAGAGACAAACGGGTCAGATCACACGGCCAGCAGTCGGCTGTCCTCACCTTCAGTTTGTTTTCCTTCCTGTTGACGATGACGGCGGTGATCTGCTGGTCCATGAAGATGAGGATGGTGCAGAGCAGAGCGGGGACAGCGGCGGCCAGCAGCGTCCACCAGGGGTTGGGCCCCAGCGGGGAGATCAGCCACCCTCGAGTGTTGGACGTGGGCTGAGCGGACGAAGACAAACATAAGTATCAGACCTTCCGCCAACACAGGGTCCTTTGGAAAAGCTGCTAAAAACGGAAGCTTTTGCCAAATTTATGTGGAGCCGCTGTGTTTTTTTTGCATCCCAACCAATAGATGTTTCTGTGAAACTGAATCCATTGAATCCGAACCTCGTGGTCTTTTACTCCATAAGCAGCATCATAAACTCCTGGCTGTCCTTTTATCTCTGTCATCCATCATGTCTATTACTGCTACGATCAGTCGATAAATCATTAGTCAAAAGTCAGAAAATTTATTGGGAACTATTTATTTTGTAACTGAATAATCTTGTTAGTAACTTTTTAAGCAAAAATATCAAATATTTACTGTTTCTTGCTTCTTAATCATGAAGAGTTTTCCTTGTCAAACATGACAGTAAACATAGTATTTCAAATTTTTTTTGTTTGTTACTGTTGGTCAGAAAAAACAAGACATTGCTGTCAGCCTGAAACATCTCAACAACAATTAAAATAATTTTGTTACATCAGTTGAAGGCATCTAACGACCTTGTTAACTGTTCCTTTAGCACAATCGGCAGTACAAATCACAAATATATGGTTTCATTTTTATAAGTCTCAATGAATTTCCTATAACAGCTACTGTGGTTTTTAACTAACAGTGTTGATCGCTGATGTATTTTTGTTGTTTCAAATTTCTATTTTTTTATGCTCCAAGTGATTCTACTTAATGTGTAATGAGCTCCACCACCTGTGTGGCTGTAGAGGTTTTTATTCTTGATGTAAACTAAACATTGATTACATGGCAAAATTTTTTATTCTTATTTAACTTATACGAATGTTTGTCATAACCTCAGGGAATTTATGACGCAGCTTCAGGAAGAATCTTAAACCTTAAGCATCATACATTAGGAAAAAAAAATCAAGAAGAAAATAAACTATTGATAGATGTGTGTGTCTGATCAGTGATTCATTTTCTCTCTCTGTTTTTGTGTTTTCAGTCCCTGCATCTGCTCTTTGATTGGACAGACAGACAGAAAGACAATCTCTTAGATAAATAGATCAACCTGACAGATGAGAGAAAAGTTCAGATTTGTGTGGATAAACAAGGGGATTAGATCAAAATAAAGAGAGAAAATGTTTGTGCATTTAGGAAATATAGAAAAATATCTAAGCATTTAAAGATCAGAATCATTTGCTGGATTTAAGTAAAAAATTACAGACATGAGCAAGGGCCGTTCAATGACACAGAAAATGTTCTGCTCTATCTGCAAAATTGTACAATCAACAGTAACAGAGGGAGCTGACCTAAAAAGTCTTAAGTCAAGTTATACACAGCACTAAAGTACACAGTGTTATGTAACGCAGCATCATGCCCTAAAACTCCAGTAGAGCAGTTGATGAGCAGCATCCTGTGACCTGTTACCACGCTGAGCCGACAGCTGTGCCACCGAGTGAAACGTCAGGCAAACAACAGTAACGGCATCACTGTGTCTGGTTTTACTCATCAGTCCATTGGATTAGTCTTAATTCTAACACAGAAGTGGGATTATAATCAACATGCTTTATATACAGGTTTACAGACTACAAACCGAAGGAAAACAGACAAACATTTTAAACTGTAATAAACACAGAGCTGGAGTCGGGCATTACCTCGAAACGGTCGGGGACGTTGAGTTTGGGTGAGGGAACCCCCACCAAATAATCCACCAGCACCATGATCATGATGGTCAGAAACACGGCAAAGTCGCTGATGGTCGATCGAACCTGAGGAGACAAAACCTTCAACACTCATATTTTCCTCATCGTTTCAAACCCCCTGTCTGACTTTTCTGTTTGATTGTTTCTGACATTAGTTCCTGTTCCCAAATTCTGTTCCCTTTTTTCTCTCTTTACTGCACTTTGCCTGAAGTTCAGTGAGAAATAAATCCGTTTATGGTTTTTAGAGCCCAAACCTCTTGCACTGATCTGTGTTTGTGTGTGTGTGTGTGTATGCGCACAAGACGGACGAGTGAACCAAGAGACAGACAGACCTTGGTGGGGAAGTATCTCTTGGTCTTGAACTGTTTGAGGAAGGAGGAGAGGAAGAAGGTGGTGAAGAAGAGGATGACGGACCAGAAGAGGACGTCGGGGACGTAGGGGCCGTCATGGCCGCAGGCCGCACCAGCGAACTCCCCGTGTAAATCCAGACAGTCCTGGAGACAAGTTGAGAAAGAGGGTTAAAAGTCGGAGCTCAGGAGTGACGAGCTGCAGTTCCTCTACCATCCACCAGACTCTGCTGTGATCAAACTGACGGTGTTGAAGTGACTGAGAAAAACCATTAACTTTTTTTATAGAGAAGTTCAGCTCTCAACAGATTCACTGAGATTCTTCCCATGTAAACCCCAGAGAAGATGCTTATTTTTATTTCAGTTAATTCAGAACATAATGAGGGTATGTTTCCCTTGATTGACAGGGGTCTCAGCCAATTACAGTCATCCTTCCTACAACATCTTTGTTCAAACAAGGATTTTTTGGCTCCAGTGACGATGGTGAGGAACCCCCCCCCCCAAACCTCTGTGATGTCACAACATCAACTTTTCTTTTCCTCATTAATTTACATTATGTCTCTTAGACTCAAAACGGCAAAACAAACTATGTTGCTATGTGTTAATGACTGAAGGTGAGACTTAAGGCAGCAACTAATGGTTCATTACATATTTCATTTATAAATTAACTGTCTTCTCTATCAAGTGTCAAAAAATCCCCAGAATGTCTTAACGTTTGACTAAACCACGAAATAACCAAATGTGTGTGTCACATCAGCCGAGCTTCTATGCAAACGCGACTCAGCAGACTCATGTCCGACCTTCACACTCAGCTGCTCCCACTGGATGTTTTCTGAGGTTAGGTTTTTTCTGCTCCAGATCTGTCGGACCTTGGCTGAGGCATTGGGCGGCGGAGAACACTGACACCTGCCACAGAAAAAACAGGTGAGCACAGGCAGCGTCATTTATCAGCATCCGCTTAAAACCTAGACGGGATTGAAAGTGTTCCCCTGGTCTTCCGGCCCTGGTGCTGGTTCTGCCTTACGTGTAGAAGGTGAGGTTGTCCAGCTGGTTGTGCATGTTGATGGGGAACAACTCCCCCAGGTGGACCAGCTTCTCCAGAGCCTCGTAGATGAAGATGATGCAGATGAGGGAAGCGAAAGCCTCCTCGGTGAAGCGGGTGATGTAGCAGACCAGAGAGCTGGCGTCGGTGGCGACCAGCACCAGGCAGAGGAAGGCCGTCCAGAGTCCGATACTGGTCCTCAGGGACAGGTAGGACAGGCCGTAGTCACTGGGGACAGACAAGAGGGGGACAACCAGGGACGGCAACGTGTCCATGTAATTGAAGACGTTTTAACTTGTTACCCAAACACACAATGACAATATATTTCCCCGGTTGTCCATTAACTTTTAGACTGATTCATTTCCTTATGGGCAGCTGCTTTTTTTTGGGTCATTTCGATAAAATAAAACTTTAGGGGGCTGAAAAGTTACATCATCGCCACCTGGTGATGAAGTTGTGAGCAGCGACTTGTCTGCAAAACTCTCCCTGTTGGTGCATTCAGGGACATTCTGAGATCTGAGACTTAAGAGTCAGCTGCTTTCTGGTGCGAGGAGAAAAACTGCACAAACGTCATTCAATCTATTTACATCAATTCTCATGCGTAGGGTCAAACCAACCCTGAACAGTCTCCTACTAACCAGTAGTGTGTGTGTGTGTCCAAAGCCTGATGCATCTGACTCCTTTGAGCCACAGAAAACTGACTAAATTATAAATTTGTGTCATGTCCTCAGTAGGAACCAATGAGCTCGGAGCTGCATCCACTCATTACAGATTAAATACGGTAGGTTTATTAACTTAAGTTCCCGCTAATAAACCCCCAGACTGGTTCACGTGAAGAAACGTTCAACGTCCTGAAACTATCCAATGTGTCAAAGGAGGAAAGAAAGGGTTAAAAAAAAAAAAAAAAAATCGCCTCTAAGAACCATCCTGGATCCCCCGGGGGGGGTCCTGACTCCCCAGTAGGGAATCGCTGCTTTAATGCATCACTGCTGAGGGTCTCTTCCAGAACAGCCCCTGCTATCAACCACATTGACACACAATGATAAAATAACCAACTCGGTAGCCTGCAGTGGAGGAGATCTAAAAACCGATGACATGATCAGCAGGAATATGAAGTTTACAGGATTAGTAGTTAGTCATTAAAACATGCAAAAGGCTGGTAATGTAATGGATTTCTTTTGATCAATCATCCTCAAAGATTTTGACTGAACCCAGTAATCAGACACTTTGAAGGGTGTACAGACATTAGTAGTGGCCCTATTCAGTATCTCCAGAGAGTCCAGCACCTGTTGCTCTGTTAGAAGGCTGCAGATATGATGTTGTGACCGCTGCAATAACCAATCAGAGAGCAGGATGATCTCTGATTGAACTTCGACCTGATCGATACTCCATCAATCAATAATCAGAGAACTACCTCTTAGCGGATGACCTGTGGTTCAGGAGATTCTGGTTTGCCTGAATCGGACCCTTCACAATGCAAATGACAAACCTTTAGATCAGATTTTATTGTTCACGAACCTTTGCATTAAAAGTATTAATTTATTTTGCATGATTCACTTTTATTGATGGAGAAACCAGGTCAAAACTGTACTAGTATTAATGTTGGATTTCATGTTGGTCCACTACTTGCAGCTGCCAACAGAGATTCACCGAATCTTGACCTGAATTAGGAGTCTTGAGTTTAACAACGAAAGTGGTTATGATGGTGAACATAGTGGAATATTCAGCAGCTAAAGAGCTGGATGTTTCTCCTCAGGAGCTGGTGGAGAAAAAAAATGAGCTAAAAGTTGTTTCTGCTGATGCACTTTTGGTTTGCTGGTGAGGCCACTGACACAGGTGTCGGTCTCACTGCTGACATGGACTTGGCCCTGAGCAGGAGCAATCAGTGAGCCGGGGTATTACTGAGTCAACACTGACTGATCACACCGTGGTCTATGGCCTCAGTGGCCTCTATAAGAAGCAGCTTGTCCTGTCTCATCCCATCTATCCCCCTGCTCAGACTCAACGGACATCATGTCTCGGTGCCCCCCCACCCTGCTGCTGTTGGCCCTGGCTTGCCTGATCCGGTTCAGCTCAGCCCAGCCTGTGGACGGCCAGGCTGAGCTAACAAAGGTGCAGGCTGCCCTGGAGGAGCTGAAGGCCGAGACACGAGGTAAGACCGGATCTCCGCTCGTACCCAGATGACATCTGAATTTTGTTTCTCCAGCATGAGCCAGCAGGAACAAAACATCTCAGATTTACCTAAAAAAAGATATATTCTTAAAGGGTCAGTTCATCCAAATGACAATAAAACATATTCTAACTTTATCTCTAGTGGTATCTATCCTCCTGGATAGTTTGGTTTGAACTCAAAAACTCAACACCAACATGTCTTCCCAGAAAAAGAAGCCCCTTTACCCTGACTTAGATAAATCAACCCTCTTAAGATGAACAGTTAACAGATCAAAATGTTTGGACCATTATACCATTATTGAATATCATAAACTAGACTGGAGGATATTTGTTTGCTGAAGCATAAAGGATTTTTTTCCTCTTTGGTGGCATGACAAAATTTTTTTTTAATATGAACAAAAGTTCTCCTTCATAAAAAAGGTCATGATGCAGAACCTGATTCCAGGTCAAGTTTTTCTTTTCCCCATTAAAAAAGAATCACTGATGCCCTTATAATTTTGGGACTTAGTTGATGCCTCTGGAGAATTTTCACAGAGTAGAAGCTGATGAAAATTAAACAGCCTTTTTTATTAGTGTGAAAGATAAATGTGCCTTGAAATCTGAAGGGAAACTGTCTCCTGGTTTTCAGCTGGTTGGCCGACAGTATCCACTGATATTTTCTAATTACAGGTATATATGGGTGCCATGTTGGACAATAAGTAAGAAATAATGCCAAAGCTATGCTGAGGTCAAATGCCCCCCCATTCTATATTAGCATTTCAGCTTTTCTCTTAATAAAATATTCTCAACCGTTTTGACCATGAGCTCATGGAATGATGAGCCTTCACAGGCTCATGTTCTGACCTATCAGATTTTTTTCTGTCAATTTGGTGGACAGCTCTAAAGACTTCAACACACATGAGCCTTGGCCACTGTTGCTAAGACACTCAGTTACAGGTGAGAACAAAAGGCAGCGTCACAGTTACCATTTCAATCCGAACTTAAACTTATTTAAGCTGCAGTTTGTAAAAACAGTTTTTTTCCTGAATCTTTATTTAGTTTCTGTCCACAAGCTTCTTGAATCTTTCACTTTTAATCGACAAGCCAGATGTTTTCTGACATAGTTGATCATCGCTACGTTCCACCTTTGATGTTGCTCCTCTCTTTACGTTAACAGAGATGAGTGAGCGTTTGGAAGCCGCTGAGAGGGAACTGAAAAGAGTCCATGGTGAGTTTCATTTCACATTTAGTTTCTAACAGACTGCAATGTAGATTCAAGCAGATCTAAGTGTTTATTTATGTCTTTATGTCAGATGTCTCTCACATCTGTCAACTATAACCTCCCCCTCAAAAAAACACTAGAAAACCTGTTTTCTAAGTTCTGACAACCCAGAAAAACAAAAACATTTCAAATTGACTGTAATCTATTTGTGCAGAAACACCTAAAGTTGCATTCGCTGCCTCGCTGGGAGGAAACGGCCTCGTGAAGACAACAAACGGCAACAGAGACCTCGTATACAGGGATGTCCTGACCAACGTGGGAGGGGCTTACGACGCTACCACGGGTCAGATACAACAGTCAAATTCAAAAGAAAATGCAACTTACAATAAAGCTTTTTTCCATTCACTCCTGTTGTGAATGGAAACGCCTTATACACAGCACTATACAGAATAAATCCTCCTGTGTGGGTCCACTAAAGGAACGAAAGTTTTACGTAACACACTCATCTATTTGACCTACTTTCCATTTCTATGAGTTACTTTCTACTTTTTGTTTTGCTGCAACAATCATCTGTCAGTTTCCATTCAACACATCAACTTTTATGCCTCAGACAACAGGAAACACTTAAGTTATTTTTTGAAAACTTTTTTTCCCCTTTTTATCCCCACATTTCTGGCCTTTCCAATGGTTTTTTGTGTGCAAACTAATAAAAGGGAATAAAAACAGGGTGGTGGAAATTAACTAAATGACACAGCTAGTATCTCAAAAACCTTTCTTGGTGATGGTGGCGATAAGTCCATTGTTTTCAGGACAACTGGACACTTGAAACCATGCTGCACCTTCAGTTTCTCATCTAAATTGTCCTCGTTACTCCTCATTTTGCCTCCAGGTGTGTTCACAGCGCCTGTCCGTGGAGTCTACTACATCCGCTTCACAGCCAACGCTCCCACCGACTTCCCTATGAGCGCCGTGCTCTACAAAAACAACGATGCGATCCAGCTGATCGCCCACGAGCAGAAGTCCGGTGAGGGCAGCGACACGGCGTCCAATGGCGCCGCCCTGCTGCTGGAGCAGGGCGACACTCTCTCCATGCAGCTGTGGCAAGACACTCAGATCTGGGACAACAGCAACCACCACAGCACCTTCAGCGGCTTCCTGCTCTTTCCCCTGTCAGGATGAACGCGACGGACCAGTGTTGACTGATCGGTCCACGCTCAACCATCGATACGGAGCCAGAACTGATCTCCTGCCCGATATCGCTGCTTTAATCTCAAATCTCCTTTAGTCATCATCAACTGGAAAGACTTTCTAACTTTGTTGTGAAATCATGAACCTGTTACATCAGACACCTTGACATCATTTAAACTTCCTCCTTCTGAGCTTTACATATAAATAAAAACTGAAAAATTGGATGGTTCCAGCTCTTTGAATTATTCAAGCCAAAAGAATCCATGTTTCTATGGCTGCACCATTAACCAAATGAAACACTGCGTGTTCTGTGCAGCATTTCAGATAATTTAAACAGACAGATTTGGGATCAGACTGCAGCAGAATCAATTTATGGATTACACAGAGCCCGTCCGTCATCTCAGTCAATGCTGTGGTGACAAAAAGAAAAACCTTCTAATGTAAGCACACAGAATAAGGCATCAGAAAGTCAAACCAGTTTCAGAACTTAAAACTCAAATGAAACAATTGGGCTGAAACAGCTGACTGAACCGTCACAGACACAGATCAATTGGTCTTAGTCGCTTCGCATCACTGTGAAAATGTCTCAGATATCTTTAGTTCATATGATCTTGGTTGAAACTAAGAATCTCATTATTGACTAATCTCCTTTTTATTTTTGTAGTTCATCGATAGATAAAATGTCAGAAAATTCATGTTACAATCCCCTGAAGCCCAAAGCAACAGATTCAGATTTTTTTCTAAAAGCCAATGATTTTCAGTTTACGGTCGTAGAAAACAATCACATCTGTCAAGCTGCAATATTTGGTATTTTTGACTTAAATGGTAAATAATTAATTTTCTGTTGATCAATGGATTGTTTCGGATGAGAAACGTTTAAAACAGCACCAAAAACTGTATTTCTATTATACTTTTTTGATTAACTAGAGAGGCTCACTGGGTCACATGGTGACAAAGTTTTCCTGGAAGTATTTAAGTTATAAAATGCAGAACAAAAAAAACAAGACAAAAACAGTGGGATATAATCTGCCAGGAAATGGAGCAGGTTAAAAAATAAGGATTTTACGTAAGTGTTACGAGAGATTTTTTTTTTTTTTGGAATCACAAAAAGTCTTTTAATCCATAGACAAAAAATTAACAAAATAAAAGACAATAAAAAAAACTCTGCTTTGAAAGGCTCAAATGCACAAACCCTCTAAAGCCAATTACACCTCTGATCCAAAATCCTGTAAATCATGATAATCTATGACCTTTTTGGCTCCATAATACTGAACCGGTTGGTTTTAGCTGTTATTTAACTAAATACATTAAAACAGGTCTGTCCCATTCGGGGTCATTAACGACGTCACTGATCAGGGAGAGTGCTCTCATTTTAATTCACCCCACAGGAGTAAGCCCTTGATACTGAGGCCCAGCGAGTGCACGGAAGCCTCCATCTGGAGCCGAGTGGCACGTGACAAAGGCACTAAGTCACTGTTTGTTCAGACTGTTATGAAATGACGCCCGTTTCCACCCACTAGCCGATTGTCTCACATCAGCACGAAAATTATGAAATAAGGAAAATTGACGTGTGTGTGACAAAAAATATATTAAATGGAACTGAATACAATTAAAGCAGATGAACTGTGGGTGGAAACATCAGCAACACAGAGGGGAGCTGGGAATGGGGAGTCAGAACTAGGCTTTTAGAAACTCTCTTATATCAAAGTTCGTTATTTCATCTGACTCACACTGGGGGGGGCTTTAATTTGCTAAAAACTCCTGCAAAATATTCAAACATGTCAAGAAAACTAAAAATTTCCACACGGCTCAGTTACGCTGTTACAGGAACTTGAACTAACCACAGATGCTCGACTGTCCCGCCATTATTACAGGAACTTGAACTAACCATAGACACTCGACTGTCCCACCATTATTACGGGAAGTTGAACTAACCACAGACGCTTGACTGTCCTGATGTTATTACAGACACTAGAATAAACGATACTAACAAAGGTGACCAGTGTTTGGCGGCGCAGGCTTCAGGCAACGCACGTTCAAGAAGGCCTGGGGCCGACTCACCTGCAGAACTTGAAGAGGATCTTCTCAAAGACCAGAACTGGACCGGTGCTGCCCAGGATAGTGAGAGGCT
>CM029126.1:775000-917500 GCA_016859345.1 Istiophorus platypterus | reverse complement strand
TCTGCAGCTCGGGTCCGGTGTGATGCTCCGCCTCCTTCCCCGTGTCAGAGCCATGGGTGGAGCCATTGGGCACCGATGCCATCTTCCTCTTCTCCTGCAGAGAAAGAGGAGAAGACAGGGGATGATGTCAGGGGAGACCCGGGACCCCGGGGTCCACGGGGTCCGGGTCCGCTGGTGTCGGTGCAGAGTCCTTACCTGGGATGGGACGCTCTTTGGGGGCTCGATGCGGATGCTGGGGTCCCATTCGCCCGGGGGCAGCACGGTGACCTGATCCAGGAACTCGTCGATCCCCGACAGCAGGTCGTTCCGGTCTTTGGCCTTGTAGGCAACGTCATGGAAAATCTACAAATGACAGAGTTGGAGTCAGTCTAAAGGCGCATAGACCGGATTCCTGTCTACTCACAGTCGAGGATGTTTTGCGAAGCTCTGGGTTAGAAACATGTCTCCACATAGTCATAACAGCTAGAACTAAAGCTGCTGCTGGAAACCTGGTAAATTACTGTTTCTAGGTGAATCTGTGCCACATTACCGTCAGTCTGCTCCTCTATCAAAGCCAAACACAGCGACCGTGTGAGCTGACATTAAAGCCGGATTCGGTCTGGTCGGTTGCTGGGGTTTTGGAGTAAAACCCCCAGAGCTCCGAGAGCTTGGATGTGTCTCTATAGCCAATTCTGTTCTGAGCTGACAGGACGGTTCCTTTTTCAGATAATTAGCATTTCCACTCATTACTTCAGCCATTTGTGCACAAGCTCTCAGTCTTTCAGTGTCGTTTTCTGTTCCCAGCCAGCAAACGCATCACACTGTTCAGTGAATCTATAACACACGTCCGGTTTTACTCCTCGGTCTCATCGTCAGATTGTCAAAAATAAAAATAATAAATTAAAAAATAAATAAATAAAAATAAACCTTCAGCCCTCAGTCTGATGACTTTCCTCACCTTTCATTTTACTCATTAATTTATTAGGTCGAATGTTTAAAGTGAATACGAAGACAACAGTGTCATGGTTTAAATGATTTTTTCCATCTTCTCACCTCATCTGTCATCAGGGTGGCGATGGAGCGTCCGATCTCATGGTACTGTGGCCCTTTACCGAACGGGCCGAGCAACAGGAAGAGAAACCTGAATGGACACACACACACACACACACACACACACACACACACACACACACACACACACACACACACACACACACACACACACACACACACACACAAACACACACACACACACACACACAGATTTATTGATGGCAACATGTAAAAGGCCACGGATGGAACTGAAATACTGTTTTAGTTTATTCTGTCTCTCTCAGATCACGTGACTCCAGTTTCTCCAGTTGTAGGTGGAGAATTAGTGTTAACATTAGTGATGAAGTGGAAATAAATGGCTGCTCTGACAACCCATCAGCTCTCGGACGAAAAAAAAAAAAATTAATGGGTGACCCTGTCTAGCTGTTATCTTTGTCAAGTCGAGATCAAATCATTCATGAGCCTTGAGCTCAGATCCTCTTCCCTGTGGTCAGACTTCAGAGACACTGGTTTGTGGTCAGATCAGCATAGACCCAGATCTGATCCAGAAGCAGCTCCGGTGCCTGATCCCGTTTACCTGGTGGGCACCGGTACCTCGGTGAGGCCGGTCAGCAGCACGGCGGGGGACAGACGGACGAAGGCGATGATCGGCCGCTCCAGGAAGTCGACCTCTCCCACCAGGACATTCGAGGCCTCGGCACCGGGGGGGATCTTCTTCATGAAGTTCGTGTCCACCTGAAACCGACCGACAGACAGAATCAACCGGACTGGGACCAGATTTTCTGTTTGCTCTGTCCATCACTGTCATGTTGAGGCTCCTCCTGCTCCTCCTCCTGCTCCTCCTCCTGCTCCTCCTCCTGCTCCTCCTCCTGCTCCTCCTCCTGCTCCTGCTCCTGCTCCTGCTCCTGCTCCTGCTCCTGCTCCTGTACCTGCTCCTGTACCTGCTCCTGTACCTGCTCCTGTACCTGCTCCTGTACCTGCTCCTGTACCTGCTCCTCCTCCATAAATGGAGGAATAAAACTGAAGCCATTGATTTCTCTTTGATGGAGGGGGGGTCTGGTGTTCAGTTTGTAGTTGTAACTCATGATTATTTTCACTATTTATGTCATTGCTTTGTCTATACATTGTGACAAAACTAAAATCTTAATGGATTTCAAATCCTAATGAAAAACGCCCCTCTCAATCTCCCACAACCCAGGTCGACATCTTCATGTCTTGTTCTATTTTAAACCCAAAGATTTTCAGTTTAATATTTTGATTGACAAATAAAAATAGGCATTTTTGCCTTGAACAATTCTCAAATGAATAAGTGATTGTGAAAATAGTTGCAGTTTCTTTTCTTGACGATCTAGACGTCAGATTGGACCAAGGATTGATGACTCTGATCACTCTGTGGGTCTCGTTTCCTGTTTACACCTAAAACATTATCTACTTCTGCAGACTAAAGCCAAAGTAACTGAACTGCTTTTTCAGTATTTCTCAGTTAAAAGGAAAAAAATGTAGATATTCAAATCTCTGTTTTGTGAGGACTTTATGGACTTTTCCTTCATCTTTGTATTATTTGACACAAAACTCCAGAACAGCTGCTTGTGTTGAGATCATTTCCTTGTTTCTAATACAATATTTCCTGATATTTAAACTCCCACACTGGTATTATTTTAATCCAGTATAAACCTTGCACATCGAAACACTGAGACAAGACGTCTGATGAGTCACAGTCAGGTCGGAGATCGGCTGTAAACATGTCACCAAACACCACAGAACCACCAAGACGACGACAGAGTCCAAACACAGACGTACACACACAGCGCACCGCCACGATGAGTCACGACACAGGCCGCCGACTGGCTGCATAGCCGGCGAGCGATGGGCGGACAGACTTACGGCGGGTTTCCTGCCAGACGCTAGCATCAAACAAACGCAGTCGCAGTCCTGCTGAGAAAAAGACCAGTCATCCTCCAGCAAACAAAAAACACAGCCTCTGATTGGCTCCTAAGGGTCACAACTGGCCAATAAACAAACTCTGACAAGACTTTACTGTCCCTTGTATGTTAAGGTTGAGGTGTGGGACCACACCAGACTCTGAGAATCACTGGCCACAGTCTGATTGGTTCAGAGATTCACCTAAGTCTGGTGCTGAGCTCGTCCACGGACGTTTCTGGGTTGGAAAACCTTTGGCCGGTCTGAGCCTCGTAGGCTGGACTGAGGATGAGTACGTCGTCTTCCTCAGCCAGAGAGAAAAACCCTCACAAAAACAACAAACTTAGAAAAAAAACAATGTGGACAAGCGTGAACTGAACCGCTCCGAACAATCTCTTATCCCTCTTTTATTCATTATTCATATGAATGAAATCAGCCAAACTTCTCATGAGAATTTTCCTCCTAATGCAACTGATAAGTCCCATTCTCACCAGCTCCGACCGCAGAAGACGGGAATCTGCAGGAACCATCCCACCGTCTACAGTCTGGGCTCAGTGAGCTAAGCTAAACCAGCAGCTTTTAACGTCTGACAGTGAATCAACTGACATGGTTTCCTATTTTAAGCACCTCAATTGATGATTGTCTTGTCAACAATTTTGTCAAAAAAACAACTGAAACTTGGATTTTACTTCAGAAATCTTAACATGCAGAAGTAGGTTTGAATCGGCTACATGTGAGTGATGCCTCCACCCAACTCTTGGGTCTTTATAAGGCCTGTTTTTTGTTTCTCGATACGATCTGAGATTTCAGAACTCTTTGCTAGTCCCTGTCCCGTAGACTCGGACTGGACTTGGCTCAGGTTCGCTGTTCCTTCCGCCTGGGATGAACTTCAGAGGGAGAAAATAACTTATAAAGAACATAACCTAATAGAGCTTAGCATCCAGAGAACTGAAACTGTTGCCGTTTTTAATGGCTCCACTGGCTCCTTCCTCATAATTTTTAACCAGAATTATTTGCTCAGTAATGCTGAGTTAATGTGAGATCGGGTTCTGTATTGTGTTACATGGTTGAATAAAGGAAACTGAATTAAACTGAGAATGACAGGAGGGATACGTCAGACGGTTAAAACTAAATAACCCCAGTCCCAGTGCTTTTTCAGCATTTAAATAATCAATCAGCTAACAAAGGGGAAACAGAAACCTTCTTTCCATAGATTCTTCTTCAGTCTTGAAATTATTTAACAAGAGGAAAGTGAATCAGACTATTCCTTCTCTAATGTATATCAGCTTTCAGCATCGCAGCAGAATTGTTTTGGATCTAAACGGAGCTTCGTCACAGTAAACGTGTCTTTGTGGTTTTACTGGTATCTACTGCTGCATCAGCTCAACCCTGCAGGGCATTACTCAGCCCCCCCCTTTTCTCTGGAGTCTCTGTAAGTAACTGTCGCTGTTCTCTCTGATTTCACTTATTTTACAGCAGAGACTCTCAGTAGATCATTAAGGTCTATTCACTGTGTCTGGGAACAGCAGCACTGGAGCAAAACACTGGACCTGACTGTAACAGGTGACCCCCCCCTCCCATTGTGGGGACACCATGTTTAGTCAACTGTGGGGGGGAATAAACGCTACTCTATGTGGAATAATTTAGATCATGGTGGGAAACCACTGAAGGAAATTTCTGAATGTAAATAGATGAGTGGGTGTTAAAACACAATGTCAACCTGTCAGCAACACATCTTGGCGATAAACACAAGACAGACGTCACCTTGCTGAAGCCCGCTGTGCTGTTTTCCCGGCTGCCTCCATGGCCTCCGTTGCCGCGACTCTCGCCGTTCTTGCCGTTGTCGAGGTTTCCTGGAGCCGACTGGGGGGACACCAGCAGACCTGCCAGACAAGGAGACGCCGGTTTACACGACGGACACTGACACACCTGTACCGACACTCTGATGCACCGACGGCGTTGACTCAGGAAACTTTCTCCCCCAGAAACAGGCTCTTTTCAGGGACTTAAGCTGAACTCTCTCTGAAACCTGGAGTTGCTAGTGTTACTCATCTTCAACTGCCTCCAGGTAAGATTCTTTCTCCCATATATTTGACCAACAGTAATATAAATCTTAGAGTTAATGAAAAATCATTTGTGCTGATTCTCAGACGATGGAGAATCTAAAAGATAATTTGATCACATGTATTTCAACACTGCAGTGTTACTCACCACCAACAAGTTCCCCTAGTGTGAGCACAGTTATCTAAATTTAACCATCTATTGGCATCTGCAGGAGTCACCATTATCACCAGGCGTCCAGGAGTAATCCCTGGTCCGACCCCACTGCTGTTTCAGGTTTCCCCTGTTATCTAACATTAAAAGAAGCTTCTGGTTTATTTTGACCCGCTGCCTTTCCCAAGGGTTGAATCCAGACTTTAAAAACAGATGTGTCCATGGATAAGAAGACTTCCAGATGTGTAACTACCAGAACTGATTTGCTGCTGGACCGACGCTCATCTCTCCACACAGGGAGAAAAAGATTAGAGTGTTCGTCCCACCAGCAGCACACACTAACATCTGGTTGGATTCCTGGACCCACTGCCAGCTGAATTTATAGCTAGCAGAGAGAAGGAGTTCTAATAGTGATGGAAAATTATCCCCTGGTAAAAATGTCCAGAAATAAGAAGAGCGTGGCATGTCGTGTTGTGTTATAAAGAACGATTAGATCGGCACAGTGGTCGTTCCAGGCGGCTGCTTTCTGTGTTTTACCTTCGGGATAAGGGACGAGTGTTAGAAATGATTCATGTAGGAAAAAAAACAAAAACCTTTTTTGGAAAACTGTAGGAGGCTCAAGCAGCCTGCCCTGAGGTATGCTGTTTACCTGAATCTCTACGACAGCTTGAAATAACCATAATTATCCCTTTAATGTTGTTTTTTTTTTGGTGATGTTTTTACAAAATTTGAATCAAGAGCCTAAGGATGGAGGCTGTTTCTCTTTTGTAAATGTTATAACGTGTCTGGTACAAATTTGTGATTTGACCTTTATGACTTAAATTGTCTTGTCCTCTCCAGCCGACCTGACACCATGAAAACAGAACTCTAAATTCTGTCAAAGGATTTTGTCTTCCATAATTATTATTTGTCCTTGTGCAGCATTAAGAGAGATGAGTCGATTGAGTGTTGAGGCTGCGTCGAAGGAAGTTTCACCACCGGGACTTGGAGCTGAAGCTGCTGATTTAAAGCACAAGACCGAAGAACAGGCGACATCTCGACCTGAGAAAACACACGAGACCGAAAAGACGCTGCCAGACACATGCTCCTGTTTCTGACTGACACACACACACATACACACACACACACACACACACGGTGTTACACAGCCTTGGTTCCAGTTACAGTCCGACTGTCTGGATATCCAAACCCGTCGTTAAATGTCACTCTGCATACCAACAGAAACTCTATCTGACCTCAGCCTTCCTCCTAAATTCCTCCTCAAATCTTCGACATGATTCCACTCAGTCTGACACTATTACATTCTGCTTGTTCCTGAACATCAAAGATTTACAAGTAAAATATCATTATAACATGAATCTATAAAGTAAATAAAGTACAATTAATTAACTTAATAACTAGATATTCCAGGTCCAAGAAACTCTTCTCACTGAAGAACAAAATTGTTCCTGATGTTTTTTAATTTCCGTTTTTATTTCAATGTTTCCCATTTAACCTTCCAGCATTTCCCTTTTCCATATCCGGTTTTCCGTCCTGACCTCTATTCGTCATCTGATCGACCAGTCTTTTCATTCCCAGTTTCCTGGACATCTTCTTGTCTTGTTCCCTACGAGTCAGCAGGTTGCTGTGGTCCGTTAGCCGTCACGCTCGCTGATCATTCCTCTTTATCCTGACATTTTATTAAACCGGTCAACGTCAGCGTATGAACAGTAACTCAGTGACGAGGGGTCAGAGGTAACAATGAGATGATGATGATGATGACTATGACGAAGATGATGATGACATCGACGATGATGCCTTGGCTGTGCTCCACACCTTTATTCACCTCTGCAGATCATTAATACGCCGAGGGTGAAGATAGTCAAGGTTCACAGCCCAGAGGCTGATGATGATCCATGGGGCAGAGAAGAGGTCAAACTACAACCATATCGCTTCTGACATTTTACTGGTCAGACTACCCAGGATGCAACAGGTCACTCTGACCTTCTTTAGTGTGCATTGAGTTGAGAAACATTTTTTTCTTGTGATTCAACAAAAATCCACAGCATACTGTCCCATCATTACTGTGTCCAGAGCAATAGTTAAATCAGCCCTGAGACGCAGTGTCAACGAATAGTAAGTTTCACTGAGTCAGGAATCATCACAGCGTTGTTGTGTTGGAAAATTTTCAATATTAGATGTTTCTCAGCTGCGTCAGATAAACATTTGAAGAATGTGTCAGGTGCTTGTATGGAAGTGTGAGTGCATCTGCAGTCCGCATGCGCTTTTAGAGTCCGATGTTAAGAGCAGCGCTGCGGCCACTTCATCGGCTGGTGGAACGACCTGGATCCGATATCCAGACAGAGGAAGTCGTTGGACAAAACTGCTGCTTTTCTGGAGACACAAGGATGTTGTGTTCTTGCAACTTAAGCTACTGTGACAGGCTCTCTGAACTGGTTCTCTTTAGAGTGGACAGATGTTCCTTTATTCAGATATTTCAGTGCAAATTTTAATGTAAAAAAAGGCTTTTTCTTTTGCGTTTTTCACACTTTTGGCTTTATAATTGTTATAGTTTTTCCAACCTTGTTGAGTTCCCACCATTGTCTCTAGTTTTTACGACTGAAACTTTATCATTCAAATCAGTTTCAGCAAATTCTTGCTCCAATGGTGAAAAAGACTTGTGTACGCTTTCATCGGTCTCTGCAGCCGTGGTACCTCGTCTATGTGGTTTTATAAATCACTAGATTCTGGTACACAGACACCTGGGACTATTGACTGACACAGCTAAGTGGCTCCTAAAAGTGGTTATAAAACATCTCTCTTGTTAGAAGGTGTCAGTTCTGTTCTTTCTGAGTGAATAAAGCTTTTTAAATGAATAAAGCTGTGATGACTCCGTTATAAATAAATGAATAAAGCTGCGATTGGCTCCGTTACCTGCTCATCGGAACCTCACTGAAAACCAGAGTAATTTTAGCGAACATGCTGACATTTTTTAATCGCACACGCAGCAGGTTAGTGTTTAGTACGGAGCTCAGGACGAAAGCGGTCCACACCATGCCATAACAGTCTTTGCCTGTTTGATCGTCAGGATAATGCAGGTCTTGACAGGGGGGGCGGTCTCGTTTGTCCTCATTCCTGGACGCCTCCTCCTGCTCTTTCTCCTCGTTAGGGGGGTGAACCACCACCTCGGGGATCCCGCACAACAGTACCTCCGGAGAAGAGCGGCGCCGCGGAGAGCCTGCGGAAGGAGCGTCGAGGGCGGGGATGAAGCTGGGCCAGCGGGGCTCGGACCGGTGGCCGCCGTGACGGTTCAGAGCGGGGACGGGGGCGGTCTGAGGCGAGGATGTGGGGCCGGGATGGAGGCGTCTGAACAGGTCGGAGGTGCGAGGAGTCGGAGGAGGTGTGGAGGTGTCGCAGGAGGCGACGGAGGAACGACGGAGGAGGGAGAGGAGAGAGGAGGAGAGCCCCTCCCCTGGACAGAAGAGAGGTGGAGGAAGAGGAGTGTGAAAGGACAGAAACAGCAGAAGGACTGAGTGAAACATTCTGGTTTATCACGGTCGTTCATGTCTATACACTTATTCACTGGAGCCTGGTCGATATCTCATCATGGATAACCATGGACTGAACATGAAACAATGTCCCCTGGGAAGAGGTGAGTAAAAGGCCCCCAGCCCAGCTAGATGAGAGCGAGGACCCCCAGACTGAAAGAGACAAAAGAGATGTTTTTAGCCGTTTTTGGCCCGGAGTTGTTTTGCATCTCTCTGTGTCTCTTTGTGTCTCACTTATAGCTGCGTCATTGACTCCAATTTACAACTTTAATAGAACTTCCAATTTGAAGGGAAATTTGAAGCATTAACAACCATGTCTCCCTCTCTCTCTCAAACACACACACACACACACACACACACACACACACACACACACACGTGTTCTCTGCAGGTTTTAACAGGATTTACCTCCAGTTCACATGTCAACCAGCTCAAGCAGCAGAATTAAAAAAACAAAAAACCAAAAAAACCCAAACAAACAAACAAAAAAAAAAAAACAACTCAAGACTCTCAAGCAGGATTTATGAGTCCGGATATTAAAACGCTGACTTGGCACATGGCAGTAGCTGCTTATTAGCTCGGTTACTTGGCAGGTGGGGGGCCAGGTTAGTGCTGACCGGCAGGAAACGGACCACAGTCCTGCCAAGGACTGCACCAGGTCATGGACCCCCTCGGTGAGCATTAAACTGCATTAGATAACTGCTCAGATCACATTGGTTTCTGAATAACAGCTCATCACAGCTGCAGACAGGTGAGGATCTAGCAACAGGTGAGAATCAAGCAACATCATTCAGAACACGTTTGCTTCAGTGCAATAAACCTGAAATACTCTAATGCCGCAGCAGCAGGCAACTACTAAAAAAAAATCATTGAATACAACCAAAAAAACAATAAAACTAATCAACTGTCAAAGACGATAAATTTTATTCCATCACAAAGCAATTCAGGAGCTGGATGCATGCAGACGCGATGCCCTGCACCAATCAGAGACCCGTCAGGACTAATTACCTCTGAAATCTACCTGACAACAGACGACCGCTGAGGAAATTCTTTAAAGAGAACTCACAAGAACTTGAGAAAGAGGGAAAATGAAACCAGAGACCTGGATTTAACATTGAAATAATTTAGAAATTTGTAAAAATCATAGGAAACATTTATCAAAAATATCTTTTTTGCATTCAATTTTTCTATCGTGACCAGAGAATTATCAGGTTCTGTCTGATATTTCACAAAAATAAAAAAAATTATTCATGATACAATTTCCTCAAGTTATTTACTTTTTTGAACACTGAACATTTTAGTGATGCGATGCTATGCTCCTAACTGGGATGGTAATGGTTCATAACTCCAACGTGGTGAAGCTTAATTTGGTTCAAAGCCCCAGTAAAAGCCAGTAAGCTGAACTGTTTGTAACGAAGAGCAGAGGGAGGAACAGTTACAGACAGAAGAAATGAAAGAGGAGAATCAGTAGAAATATCAACTTTTAAGTATCAAAACTGAAAACTATGAAATATCTTAAATCCCAACTCTATTTATTGATGAACACACTGATTTTAAGTAATAAAAAAAAGTCAGACTGAAGCATCTTGTTTAAAGAAAATCTCAGTAGAACCTGATACACGATTGATCAAAACACTCCTCAGTCATGACATCCTCCGTCATCATCAGGCTGCCTGCACAGCGAGGGGCGTGTTCAAAAACCGGACCTCAGAGCAACGTGAACGGCGCTGTCTCACCGTTACGCTCCAGCAGGTGGGGGTCCGAGTGTTTCTTTCCCATGTCGGCGAAGGACCGAACCAGCGGGATCCGGTTGCTCAGCTTCTTCTCGTTCTGGTGGTGGTGACGTTTCAACATGGCCTCCCGCACCTTCTCCCGAACGCCCTCCTCCAGCTGACCTGACACCAGCATGCTATCGATCACCATGTCTGCGGGGAGTGGGGATTCTTAAAAAAATGACACAAGCTTTGTGTACAGAGGTAACATTAGCCTCCGTGGTGCGGTGCTGGTGTGGACCTCTTCAGAAACGTGACCCCGTGTCCGCCCTGCAGCCCCCGGCGGCCCCGGAAGCTCCGGCGGCCCCCGTGCTCACCTGCGATCTCCTCGATGCTGTTGGCCCTCATGTCAAGCAGCACGGTGCCGTTCAGGATGCAGGAACGCAGCTCAAACAGGCTGTGTAGCGACAGCGTGGCCACATAGGGTTTACTCCAGCGCTCGCCACCGTCCTCCACGTCCTCTTCGAACTTCAGCCACCTGGACACGCCACAAGCACAAGCACCCCCCCACACACACACACGTTTAAATAATGAATACCAGGACAATGTTGAGTAAATCAGACATGTGAAGGCTTTTACAAACTGACTCAGCCAGATTCCTGTTGGTTCTAAGTAATAAAAGAAGCATTTGAAGCATCAAATGTGGCATTTGCTGTTTCGGACTCAAGTTTCAGATCAAGTTTACTCTACAGTTAAATACAATGTAAAATGATTTCTCATGACTTTCACGTTTCTCCTCCTCATCTGAGTCTGGCTCCTGATCTGCAAAGGACCAGGTGTGTGAAAACCCAGTTCAGCCACACAGGTGTTGTGAAAAAAAAAAAGGAAATTAAAAAAGCAGGCATTTATGGGAAACTATCAAAGGCTGGATTAGTGATTAAAGATCTTAAACTCAAATTAAAGCAAATGAAAATAAATTAAGGTTTATTTTGTGCTAAGAACAAGGGATTACCAGTGAAGTGTTAGTCTAATGAAGGTGTGTTTGTGTGTGTGTGAGTGGGGGTGTTAAACTGGATGTGAGCAGCGGGTGTCCTAACCTGGCCGTCTCCTTCCACTCCTGGACGTCCCCGTCTCTGAAGGCGAGCTCGTCCAGCTCAGTGAATAGGTCGTGGGGGATGTGCTCCTCGTCGTCGTCCTCTGTCCCCAGGATGAACTGGACTCTCTGCGACGGTGTGTCTGCAGGGACAAAAAACACAACACACACTCATCATCATCGTCCGTTCCCTCGTCCTCGGCGTTAATAGGGCGGCCCAGCCCACGCCGGACCGTTGGAGGGCGACTCCCGTCCATCCTCCTGGTCCGAGCGGTCCCGCCGTTTCCGGTGATGTCGGTGTCCCCGATGACGGTGTCGCCTCCGGCTCTGACGGCCCAGAGGAACGTGAACCCCGACGTACACCGCCCGGTGACCTGACGGGGGGAGAACAAAGAAGATAAGAGACAAAACAGTCACTACCGACCAAACAAAACCATTAAAACAGAACATACATGAAAGTGATAGAAACGATCTTATTGCATGTACATATTTCATCATTTTTGGTCTAATCCTTTAACTTCCCCTCACATACACTTTAGTCTTCGTACGGTTCAACTTTCCTAAAATGTGTCAAGACACTGCATTTACAAGCAGAAACTATCTCACGTTAAAGACAGACTTTAGAAAATGTGCTCACAAACGTAAGTAATGAGATTCATTGGTTTCTGTGATTTTTAATGTATTCATTTATTTATTTTTTTGTGAAGGCTTGTTTCCTAAAGCGCTGCTGTCCCACAGGAGCCAAGGATCGAGGTCTGGACCGGTGCCGGACCCTGACCCGGGCTCAGCGAAGGACAACATGTCTAAATACGGGCCGAGCCGTCACCGCTACTTTCTGTTTGACTGTAAATGTAGACGGACACTACTTTGCAGTGGAACGTGTGTGTGTGTAAACACAGAGGACTCACTCTCCAGCTCCTCCTTCTCGAAGTTGGTGTGGAGGGTGGAGCTGGTCTTCCCCTGGTCCAGCACCGCCTCCTCATCGTTCCCCTAAAGAGCATACACACACACACACAGGGACAGACACACACACAGGGACAGACGGACACGGACATGGACGGACACACACACACACACACACACACACACACACACACACACACACACACACACACACACCCACACAGGCGGACACACAGATATACACACGCGCGCAGACAGACACACGCATAGAAATCAATTTTAGTTGTATTATTTGACAGGAAGTCCTCTGACAAATGCTGTGTGTACTCAGACACACAGCATTTGTCCCTTCTATACCTGTGAGGACCAACATTAACATCTGAAAGTTGTAAAACAATAAAATAAAAGTTCACTGGAAACAACCAAGAAGGAAAAAACAGTAAAACCAGAAAAGTGCTTGTGCTGATTTAGGTTTTGCTGGTTGAGTCGTTCCAGAGGATCAAGTTACCGGGTTCAGTTTACACTCTGTCTCTGAACTACTGAACAGAAAGTAAAAAGCTCATAATTCATCACAACACCAACAAACCAACAAAATCTTCGCTCAGGTGTCGTCCCACTCCTCCCTAGGAGTTCGTGCCCTCTGGAGTCCGACAGAGACAGATGAGGGTTCAGCGCCGAGGAACCGCTGAGGAACCGTGGAAGAACCGTTGAAGAACCGTGGAAGAACCATGAAGTAACCGCCAGGTTCCAGTCCCCTCCACTTACGCATCGCATCTTACATTCTGTCAATTTTGTCAAAGAAAATCAGTGAAATGGCTCGTCGGTCTCTCGACTCTGCGCAGTCTAAAATAAATAAAAACCCACCGAGGGAATCCAGTGACAAAGGTTTGGGTTTGGTACCGGTCTGTGGTTCCAGCTCACCAGTTGGTGTCTGGTCCCTGAGTCCTTGAGCTCTGGTTAAATGACACCACTATGTTACCATGTTAAGTGTGTGGTGTAAACATGCTACAGCGACTCTCGTGACTTGAGACTGTGGTAAACTCCTGTTCCTGTTTCGTTTCTATGGACATGCAATGAAGCGATACACAGCCACGCTGCTGGTTCCAGACTGCTCCACTGACCTGCAGGTGGCGGTAATGTGCCAAGTAACACAGGCATGAACCAACAAAGGCAGTGAAGAAAATGACAACGAAGAAGACAACAACCGATAGCAGGTCAACACGGAGGTTAACAATATAGAAAAAGGCCTTTGCAAATGTTTTGCAAAAGGAAGCGTCTATTTGACTTCTAGCAGACAAATTAGGACTGAAACTAAAATTTCATAATAATGTGACAATCTGGTTATTTTCTCAATTAACTGTTTTTCAATAAAATGAATGTAAATAGTGAAAAACGCCTCGTTTTGTCTGTCAGTCACTTCAGAGCTACAGACATGTTCTGTTTAGTATCACGTACAAAGAAAAGCATTTAATCTTCATACTTCATACAGGAATCAGGAAACATTTAATTTAACTTTAACTGTTTACTAACAAAGTCAAATTGAGGTTTGACTGTTTGTTACTGTCCCCTTGGTTTCAGTGTTTATTTTGTTGTTTCCTTCTGCAAACTTCCTGATCTCAGCTTCCTGTCGTCTCTGATTATTAACTTCATCATCATCAGCATCTTCCTCCTATCACAACATTGAACTCATTAAGTTAAAAATGATAAAAACTGAGTTAAAGTTCCAGATGTTCTGCTTCTGGTTTTAGAGTCTGTGCAGAAAAATGACAAACATAAAAGCTCTTTCACATCCACTGAGGATCTACGTCCTAAATATTTTAGGAATTTATATCTTTACTCATAATTTAAATCTGAATGCGACTCATGAATTTTTTCATTCTTATTATCATTTTCTCTTATAACCTAACATTTGTTTGGGCCATAAAAAAAAGAAAAGAAAAATAAAGAAGATAAGTCCCGGGTTCGATTCCCAGCTCCTTCTGCCCACGTGCCCTGAAGCCTGCGCTCAGTCCCAAAGGGTCACTTTGGACAGAAGCCTCCACCAACTGGCTTTGATGTCATTTCCCTGTTATTCCTGTCATGTATTTTCCTAAACTGTGCAGCTGTCGACACCCCCGGACCGCCCGGCTCTGCCCAGAGCCAGCGGGAGCACACTGGGACCCGTCCAAACCGCCATTGCTCATGTGAAGGGGAAATGTCTGACAGCTGGACCGGGACCAGGACTGGGACCGGGATCGGGACCAGGACCGGGACCAGCGCAGCGGAAAGATCCCACAGATGGTCGGACCGAGATGGCACCGAGTGAAGTTAAACAGAAGGAGCGAATAAATTAAACAAACATGACGGAGTGAAGACGATCACACAGTGTTTACTATGTGGAAGTCACAAACACACACACACACACACACACACACACACACACACATTTGTACTCCTATCTTTGTGAGGACCCTCACTTACATAATGGAGACGTGTGTGGTTTCAAGAACTAAAAAAACAAGCCTGAGCGTTTTTTCCACAGTAGGAGAATGATGATGACTGAAGCCGGACCCCCCCCCCCCAACGTAGACCTGATTCCAACCTGGAACCCAAAACCAAGTCTTGACCTTAAATAGCCCTTTGACAGTTCTGTCCCAAAGTGAGGACCAGCTAATTTATGTCCTCACACCCAAGGTCTAAGAGTTAAATTGGTCCTCATAAAGATAGATGTAAAAGTACACACCCACCCACCCACAGCTGAGATGGTGGCGTGTGTCAGACAGGAAGTGGCAGGTCCACACTGGTTGGGTGTAACTTTGCTGTGACTGAGCTTAGAGCCTGTTTGTTTGTACAGCAGCAGGCTGACAGACCACGCACGCACGCACGCACGCACGCACGCACGCACGCACGCACGCACGCACGCGCACACGCACACGCACACGCACACGCACACGCACACACACACACACACACACACGCACACACACACACACCCCTGATCCTCCACAGTTCCCTGTAATTGTGACTACAAACAGGTTCACATGTGTAACGTGTAAAAACCAACATCGGGGCCGGAAGTTCTCCATCACTACGCTGGTCTACGCTTCAGTCTGTTAGATTCCAGAGAGACCAAGTCTGAGATCAGTGATGGTCTGAAAGGAGAAAAGTGAGGGGAGGGGGCTGTTCCGGGGGATCCGGGGGATCTCATGTGGACGGAGCCATGCTGGTCAGAGCCTTCTTTCAGTAAAAGTGTGTCCATACGCTCTAACCTCTCTAGAACCCAGCTGACTGAAATCCGTCATAGTGACGGAGAACGTTAATCCCTGAACATTAAACAGTTTCACTTAGAACTGCACGGTTTAATACCGCGATGACAGAATTAACACGGTTTCTCCACCACGGAGAAACAGCTGGTCAGGAGTCAGAGGCGAAATCAGACTCGGGAGGGACAATCACTAAATATTCAACAGGACTCTAGACAAACAATACAGTCTATAGATTAATCACTGACCCTGGGAAACATCATCTTCCAAATCCACTTTAAGGGGATGGAGGATGGATTTTTTTAACAGTCGATGTTATCGGTAATAATGGCTCCAACTAATAACTTTTTTTAATGTTGATTAACAGGATTATTATTAAAATTATTGTTATTATTTTTTTGATTTGATTAATGAAGTGTAAAAAAATTCAAAGGTAATGTCTTCAAACGAGCTGTTTGGTCCATTGAACGGTCCATAAAGCCAATTATAATCAGGTTTAATATGACAAACACCAACAAGCTGCATTGCTCGGACTTTATCAGTTTTCATTTGTTTTACCTCCTTAAACTGCAACTATATTTGATAAGTGATTGATTCAAAGTCATTAAGTCATAAAGTATAAAAATAAATGTAATGCTGTTTACGGGTTTTCTGACTCTCCAGAGGACAAAGTGTAATGGAGACATGTTTCCAAATGAACTTAAACATGTCTGACACTTCTGACATTTAGAGAAACACATACCGATATTTACATCTGATGAGCTAATACCAGCTAATATTTCAACCTGTCCACTTTATCAGTTCAGATCTGGTTGAAAGCTCCATAGAAGTAGTAAGTGGAACTTTGAGCGGAGGGTATTTTGTTACACGTCATACACGTGGTTGATCTGAAAAGGTCAAGAATGAACTTCCGCAATCAAACGCTGGAAAATGTCTACATTCAAATCCAGCTCACAAGTTGCGCGTTTCTGGTCAAACATTTCCGGGTGAAGCGACTGAGTGTCCGACGCCCAAAAGCAGCAACTTAAACTGGTCAACGTCTTCAGTTTGTTGTAGCTGTGACGAAAGTCTCCTAAATCCAAATACCAGGGAGCGATCAAACCGTCAAAAAGATTTAAGGAGGCCTTCGCAGAACCGGACGCACGAGCAGGAAACAGCAGCAACCATCTCTCGACCTTGACCTCAATCCTGCCAGGAAGCGGCGCCTGGCACTTTCTGGCAACGGGTCGAAGGCGCAGACGAGCGGAGGGTTGTCCAGGTCCAAACAAGCTGAGAGTGCCTCGGGGTGTCGGCTCCATCCAGGCCATCGGGGTTAAATATAGATTTCACGTCCCAACAGAGGATTCCTCCCTTCCTGTCATCGCAGTGTCATCATACGAGCCTGATGCCACACTTACCGACAGGAAGTGGACGGACGCGGGCTCTGATGCCTCTGCTGCAGAGTTTGGCGATCATGGCCCGAACTGCTTCGAGTCCAGCTCTGATATATCAGAGCGTCCACGCGTGGACTCTGCTCTGTTTCAGACCCAGGACCAACAGAAGCACCTTCTCTCCGGATGAAGCAGCACCAGCGTCAAACTACGAAATGACCATGAATCAACACTTCTCTGAAACGGTTTCAACACTAACAACACTAACATTGGATCCCTGACGGGGGAGGATTTACTGTGGGACCTCCGGATCGCACCGGCTCGGTTTTAACCGGCATCTGAGTGTGTGTCCACTCAATTACAACCTGGACAATGATGTGAAGTCAAGTCACAAAAGGTTTTCCAACAATAACTCTACAATATCATCGGTGATGCGCGAGGTCGGCGCTGCAGCGAGGTGGGAAATCGGAACATCTCAACCAGATGGCAATCGCCTGCACCATAAAGACTGGAGGAGGCAAAAAGACCAGAACAGACAATCTACCGAAAACATTGAGTTTGAGGTCTCCAAAAATAAAAATCGCCCTGAAGGCATCCGAGGACGGCTCTGGTTTCAGAGGTACAGTGTAGAAGAAGGAGGACATGTGCCACGAGCGGAGGAGCCAATGCTATTTCTGCCTGCCATGATCTCAGCCCCGTCTTTAGGGTTCTTACTTTGAATGCTGAGTTCTCGGGTTATGGTGGGAATTTAAGTTCAGCGTCATTTCATCTTCGGCATAAATTAAACATTAATAATGAAACAGGACTGTTCTATGTGCCATGTACAGTGGAGGAATCCATCTGTGCTTTCATTCAGTGGCTATAAATACAGGGGGTTTTTACCATGTGTATGTGTATTCAAAGTATGAAAGATATAAAAGAAGAGCAGGGAGGATAAAAAAAGGCCTAAAACTGTTAAACAAGTGAATTTGTTTAATGACAACTGTGCCACACTTCTTCAGCAGCATATAACAAAAATCAGAATTATAATAATCCCTAATAGTATCTGTAAACACGACCTGGATGAGAAGCAGAAAACAGTAGAAAACAGTAGTAGTACTGATTTAATTACTTATTTTACATCTTTGAGCCAGTTTATATTTTTTATAACTAACATTACTGTCCCTGCCAGGCTCCAACAGTATTTGAGACGTTTGTCGAATAAAACTGACTTTTTAAGGCTTAACACTGTCAATTCCACAACTTTATTCTGAAGGTCTGAATTCCATATCAGAAATATCGGTCCTATGGCCACAACGCCTGTCTGAGCGCTCAGAATATATATGTATATGTATATATATATATATATATATGTGTATGTGTGTGTGCGATTTGGGAATCTTTTTTCGTGTTTTTTCTACCACATGACCCCTAGGTCTGTGGTTTTAGCTTACGTGGTCTGAATAGATCCTGTTTACGCTTCGGCTTCGATGTGTTGCTGTGACATTTTTTGTATTGGACCATACTGCAGTAATGTAGTCCAGGATGACAAATGAGTTTGTATTATGGGATATTTGATAGTATGTAGAGAGATCACTATTTCCACAGGTGTCAGTTGACTGTATGTTTTGATTTATTACAGTCGATTTTAAGTTTAACACCGAGAAGATGTTTATCAGTGGAGCTTGGAAATTTACAGTGTGCAAACATTTACATTTGTTTAATATTATTTTGTTTACTTCATCTAATGCTGTTGTTCAGTTTCTCCATATTGTAACTCCTCTGCTGCAGCCTCTGCTTACTCTATACCCCCCCCCCCCCCCCCACACACACACACACACACACACACACACAGGTGTTTTTCCATTTCCGAGTCGAAGGTCAAAAATTCAGACTGCAGGTTGTAACGGCTTTAAAACCAACGGACAAGTCTGTTATGGGGCTGAGGTGACGGATGAATCGTTTAGTCAGTTGAAAGACAATCAGATGTTAATATTTGCTGGTTCTCTTCTACAACAGTAAACCAGATTTCTACAAGTTTTTGATTTTTTTTTTGGCTCTGGGAAACTGAAACAAAATGCATGAATTCATCTGAAAATAACTGTTACTTGCAGCTCTAATCTTGCTTTGTGATTATTGGCTATAAAAGAAAATTTTTACATTAATCGACTTTCAAAATATTTGTATATTTGACTGTGTATGCAAACGGAGGATCATCACTGCACACTCACTCTTGACTCTTGCTCTGTCTCTGAGCTCTTTTCCTGTTAACCGTCTTGTTTCCTCTAATGTTTTCTGAGGCAGATCATGTCAAACGAAACGGTCGCGCTCTACCTGAAAAATCATCTGATGCTTTATGAGTCAAGTCTGTAGCTACTAAGTCAGAACAGTCTTTCCCTTCTGTCAAAACTGCCTGGACATGAGGTGAATTCACATGAGCCACGACCACAGACTTAGCACATCTTTTTCCATTCAAGGACACAGACTATTTTTTTTTTTTTTATAACAGTCAAAAACAGGGGATACATACCAGCGACATAGCTCTGGCCACCCTCTGACTAGCAATATCTCCCCAAAAGTCTCCCATAGCTGCTCCGACTGTCAAATCAATTTCTCAGATTCCAAAAAAGCACTTGGGAAAAACAAGAAAATGTCCAAAAAAAAGAAAGCGAGAGAGAAACTATCTGGCAGTGAACTCGCCTGAGTATGGAAAGCTGTGTGAAAGAGAAATGCAGCAGCTTCAGACACGAAGCGACTGCCAACAGAAAGTATGTGTGTCTGCAGGTCGTCCAGGTTCAGTGAGTAAATACGGACGCTCGCTGCCAGCGGAGCCTCGGCTCTGATTCATGTATTTATAGCTGAGAGCGTTGCTTCACCAAGAGCCTGTCGGAGCAACCAGCGAACCTGGAAGTCTGCAAACACAGCAAGATTAAAAAAAAAAACAACAAAAAAAAACACAACCACAGGAGGCGGGGTGTCACTGTTGGACGTGTGTCATCTGCACCTCAGCAGAGAAAGAAAAAACAGTTCAAACTGAATCTTTATTTCTCCTGATTCTTTGTTAATTTACAGTTTCTCCAGCCTGATCCAGAGTAACTCACACACTCAGCTACGACACCAGCAGTTCCGCGTCCGAAACTCCAGCATGTCCCCGGTCAAGGCCGACCTGCTTCAGATCAGGTCCCGGTCCGAGACGTGTCCCGAGGACAGGATGGGACCAAAAGTTACCAACGCCGGCGGCTCTCTCGATGCTCACGCGCGTAGATGTTTGTCCATTCTTTTGGAAGGATTTCTTCTCCTTTGGGGCCTCGGCTATTTGTTGTTCCATCCGTTGTCTCCCAACCTTTGACCTTTCTGCATGGTTGCTCTTCAGCGTAGCCGTTAAAAAAAAATCTAAGAATCTCTGAGATTTATATTATGGTACTCATGATATAAATCATACATCAGCAGCAATAAGAGGAATAAATGAGTTAAAGCTGAATGAGAAGCTTAAACGATTGAAATCAAACAGTTTTACATTTTCCCTTTGTAAACAACAAAAATCATTTCCATTTGGCAAACAATACTTTGGAAATCCTCTTCCTTTCCTGTTCATGCCTCACAGTTAATACCAGTTCTTTTCCACTCAGCCCAGGAATTCTAATAGGAAACAGCAACAAGCCACTACATGAGCCTGGAGCTCAAATCATATAAACACATGACAGACGAGGTTTTACATTTCCTCCGCTATTATGGCGCATGCACACACACACACACACTCCAACACACTCCTCTAGAGCCACAAACAAACGACCAAATAAAGACACAGAGCTTGACTGTGCCACAGGAACATGAGGAACATTAAATGTCATCTGACAAATATTTCACTCAAACATTCAATAGCAGTGGCTGTTTTATAACTTCCTCTCTGTGCAAAGCTCAAAAATATTAAAATTTACGATGTTATTAAACAGAAACAAGCATCAAACCCTCAAACCAGAGATGCTGAAACAGTTGTTTTGGGTATTTTCACTTGAAAAACAATTATTCGATTGTCACAACGGTCGACAATTAAATTTCTGCCAAGTTCCACTCACTACTTTTATGTAGCTTTCAACCAGATCTGAACCGATAAATTGAACAGGTTGAAATATTAGCCGGTATTAGCTCATCAGATATATATATCGGTATGTGTTATTGTAAATGTCAGAAGTGTCAGAGACATGTTTGAGGTCATTTGGAAACTGTCTCCATTACACTTTGTACTCTGGAGAGTCAGAAAAAAAAAATGCATTTATTTTTATACTTTAAATATCATGTTAATATCATGGTTGTAATTTTTTAAAGCAGCTTTGACATACACATACACATTGTATATATATATATATATATACACACACACACACACACACACACACACACACACACACACACACACATATATATATATACATATATATACAAATATACATATATACATATATATATATATATAGATATACATATATATACACATATATATATACACATATACACATACATATACACATATAGATACATATATACACACATATATATACATACATATATAAACACATATATATACATACACATATATATATACACATATACATATATATATAAATACACATATATATACACACATACACATATATATATATACATACACACATACACATATATATATATACACATACACACATATATATATATACATACACACACATATATATACATACACACACATATATACACACACATATATACATACACACACATATATATACACACACACACATATATATACACACACACACATATATATACACACACACATATATATACACACACACATATATACATACACACACATATATATATACACACACACACACACACACATTCACACACACACACATACACACACACACACACACACACACACACACACACACACACAGAGTATTCAGGAAAAACAAACTGCTGTTTAACATCAGTTAGCTCCGACTCCATCGGGATCCACTCGGTTTCAGTTGCCATCGTTTCAAAGTGACACCAACGTACACAAGTACAAATGTACACAGCAACGTATGACACTTGCGGTGGCTACGGCATAGACTCAACATAGAAGCCAGAATCCAGCATTAGGGACCAGCTGGTGAACATACAGGAGCATATAGCAGCTAAAGAGCCAGAGGTTTCCCTCAAGAGCTGGTGGAGACCAAATCCAGAGCTAAAAGAAGAGGGAGAACTGGACTTAGATCCATCAAGTGAACTCAGAAACCAGATCCTGATAAATCATCATGATGCTATGAAACTGATGGATGTGGAAACAGGAAACCGAAAAATTTAACATATCAACTTAAAAGGTGATGATGTGTCAAACGTTGTTATTTTTGGTATTTGCACTGCAATGTGTTGGTGTAATGTAATTATGGGGAAAAGGAAGCTTGTGAAAACTGAGGTCGATTGCAAATCTAAAATAATAAAGCCTGGTTTCAGCCACTTCACCTTCATCAGGGTTAAAAAAAGCAATCGAGCGGAGAGTCGGCGATAGACGAAGAAAAGTAACTATTACTTGAAAGTAAACAGTAAAATGATCAACAGTAAAATTTAGAGACTACGGAGCTGCTCTGATAATAGGAGTCAGTAGCACAGCAGCACTGTTGTGTTACTGTAAACACACTGTGCAATGTGCAGGAGGACAAGGATTTGTGCAACCAGCTGCAGAGCTGAGTACAACAGGCCGAGACAAAGACTGTGTGGAGCACGAAGTGCTTGCTACTCTGCTTCAATAGCATTAGTGCAAATGAAAGGAAAAAAAAATCAAATCTATGCAGGTGACAAAAAAAAAAAAAAAAGCACTGGGGGTTCAAACAAAAAAACAAGTCCACAGATCTGAAACTAAACACAGGGTAAACTAACAGGAAGTACGAGTGTGTGCAGTCATTAGTAGTGGGCGATGAACAGAAAATCATGAATCCAGTAGAACAGTTAGGTTTGTTTGTTTTTTTTTTTAATTTTCTAGACCAGACCCATCTCATTCAATCAGATTATATCAGTCCTGGAAACTAATCATACCCCCCCCACCACCATAGCATCAACAAGGGCGGTTCAACCGGCTATAGCTTCTGTAATCTGATGTCATTTCAACTGACACTTTAAACCAGATTTGATATAATCTATTTTTTTCACTTTCGATTAATTTTATCAATTTTAATGGCCAATAAAATGTCAGAAATTCATGCTGCTTGTTTACCCTGATATGTCTGATATGAATGGCTGATAAGTTACTGTGATATAAAGTCGTGGTTTGTTTTAATTCAACCCTGCAGTGAGTAAATAGGAAACCATACTGTTCATTCAAGGGCAGCTTGTGTGCGACTCATCCGGTAGACAGAGAGTTTTCTAGCTGCATTTTTAATCTTTTGCATCAGTGAGCTACAACCACAGGAAGCCTTTAGTCTGCAGCTGGAACCACAGACATCAGCACAATGAAGTCTGTGCAGGTGAGTCTCTGATGTCACGGCTCAGCCCCGCACGTCCACAGGTGACGTTGCCCCTCACCTGGCTGACGGTAACCGGGCAGATTAATGTCAGATAGTGGAAACTCAATATCACAAAAGGAACTGGCTTCTGAGGAAATGGCCAAAAATGTTTGTGACGTCAAACAACCTCTTGTGAGGCATTTTATTTTGAAAAGCATCGGTCACAGATAAAACTTTGTACAGGTATAAACAATAACATCAAAACAGTATAATTTTTTATTAGTCCTTGGAGCAGATCTGAGGGGGACAATAAACCCATTGATCTGGGAGGGGATAAGGTGGGGGGGGGGGGGCATGCTCTGATAAAAAAAAAAAAAAAGGAAAAAACAGTGTTTGGCTCAGAGGAACTTCAGTCCATGATTCTTTACCACACACCGATGATGTAAAAGACACTCTAAAAATAACAAAAATAAAGAGGCACTATCATAACCACTTCCATATAAATGTTATGTAATGAAAGCTCTTCTGAAACCATGTATTTTATAAAAGTGATTATTTGTTCCAGCCTTTGTTTGGCTTGTTCAAGAATCTCAAATGTTACATTTTCTGGAAAATGTAACACGGCTGCAATTAGGCATTGATTAATCTGCTAAATTCTGTTAATCCATTAATCGGTTAAACTATAAAATTTTTGAAACTAGTTTCTCAGAGTTCGACCCGACGTCTTAGTCTAGAATGAAATTAGTTTTTCTCCTCGTTTCCTGGAGAAATCAAGAAACCTGAAGACGTCATCCTGGGCTCAGGGGGGGGGCTGTTTTTCTCTACTTCCTGACAACTCAATTAATCAATTAAAATAATGGGCTGATTAAATGATAATGGAAATAATCACACAGGTCATTTTACCCAATGGGAGTTTTTCCCTCCCCAGAGGTGACAGGCACACATGACGTCCTTTAATTCATTTATTCCATCAGCTTCTATTCCATCCTGCGTCTTTCTATCTGTGGATGTGATACGTGTCCCCCGGTCACTGTTGTGACAATCACAACAGTGACACTGGAATTAGCCTGTGAACTTTAACTGCCACTTTTTCTCAGTATTTATAATATTATTCAGGTATGTGCTGTGCTGATTACCATTTTCATTTAATTCCTAGTATATTTACAATTACTGAGAGTTGTCTGTAAACATCAAAGCATCAAGGTTTGCTGTTAAAATAAATGAAAATTATTGGGACCCCCCCCACACACACACACACACACACACACACACACACACACAGTCACGTAATCATAATAAAACCAGATCTGCTCCCAGGACTCCTCAGGGAGCGGAGGCATATCTTCCAGTTTGTGCTGTTGCTCCCATATTAGGAGGAAAAAACACATGAAACCACATCTGGACTGGACCTGCGTTTACTGAACACACCAGGAACTGTGGGAAAATTCACACCGGCCAACACACAAACACACAAAGTTAGACAGTCCGAGATCAACACACGGATGATCATGGCCCCCGGAGGATGAATCCCAGTGAATTAGCAGCCCATGTGACCTGATCTCCAACTATGAGATTGTACACAAATGTCAATTCTTGTCAGACTTCCATGAAATGTTCTGAACCTTTCCCTGCTCTCCAGAGGATGAACCTTTTAGTCTTTTATGACCCCCTCGATGTTTCCTCCAGCACCATCCTCAGGAAAGACTCCAGGGATTCACATCTCTTCAGGTGGGTCTGTCATGAAGACTGCAGCCCCTAGGGGACGCTGGTGAGCAGACTGACAGGCAGATGTCTCCATCAAAAAGAATTCAGGGTTTAAATATGAAGCCAACATTAATCCAAATAAAACCTGTTAGATTCTCCCATCGTCTCGCTGTCTCCGGGACCAAAGGATGATCCTGGACAGGGACCTGCAGGAGGACTAACACCTGTCAGCAGGTGATGCTGTAGGACATAACTTCCTGTCTAATGTCTGGGTGGACTCTGCCTTCCTGCCACAGTCCAGACACATGCAGGTATGCAGGTTAGGTGGCGTCTCTAATCTATCACCCAAGCTGTGATACGTCAGCCTTGTGATGGACCGGAGACGTCCAGGGTGCACCCCCCCGCCACCTCTTGGCCCCAGGTTGGTTGGGATTTGCTCCGCCCCCCCAAGACCCTCACAGGAAGAGCATTACAGCTGTTGGGTGGATGGATGGATGTCAGTGACTGTCACATGACCATCTCTAACATTAATCAGGAGCCGCTTTGCTTTAGGAACACCTGCTACGATGAAATGCCATTAGCAGCTGTACTATTATCATTTCCTGATTGTTTGGGTTTCTAACAAACCAACTCACTGATAAAGTATCGTCTGTTGTCTGCTGACTTCTATCAGCAGGACTTGAAGCTCCCTTCAACCTCAGTTCAGGATTCTTCTCCCAACACTGATGATGCACAGATGCTCTAAAATTAACGCAAAAATAATGAGGTGCTGACATAACCGCTTCCACATGAATGTTATGTAATGAAAGCTAATCTGTAACCATCTATTTTTTTAAAAGCGATAATGATCTTTCAGTCATTTTTACGTAAGTTTTCTGTTTCAAGCTTCTCGGATGCAAAAATTTGCAGCTTATCTGTGTCGAGTAGGGAAATGGAAATGAAAGCGGGCTGCCATTAGCTGCACAGCAGGATGTGAAGCCCTGCAGTGTTTGAGTCCTCTTTTTTCTCTTTCATTATATTTTAGTGAGTGAGCCCAGTCCATTAACAGGAAGACTTACATGTCAAAGGAGGGTCAGGCTGTGGTAAAGATATAACCTCAGCAGCGCACACCTCCTCATGTACAGGTGGAATTAATCAGGCTAATTTACAACAGATCTGGTGAATCTGATTTGGAAGATGATTTTAGGAAAAAATGATGAAAGAAAATGCTCTTGCATGAGGTCCATTGTCTCGTGAAACAAATGGGCGAACTTCCAGTTGGCCACACTCAGTAAAGCTGCTCTACGGTTTGTAAACATACCGTGTGACCCGATTGTGTCAGCCTATAGCATGTGTCTTTGTTTATGGGTGCATGAGTAATGTTGATCAGATGCATAACGACGCCGGGCCGCTCTCCTTCTCCTTCGTTTTGTTACAGCACGGCTTCAATTGGAGGAAATCAGAATCTCAGATTTCAAAAGGCCTGCAACATACATCATCGTCATCATCAATTAATCAGCTCAATATTTTCTTTGTGTCACAGAAAACTTATCATCAAAACATTTCGAGAGGCTGGCACCAGAGACTGTTTTGAAATTTAGCTTGAAAAATGATGGAAATGATTAATCTGTTACCAAACTAGCTGCTGACTTTGTGTGCTTTTTTTTGTTCCTTAAAAAGAGTCCAGCTGTTCACGCAGTCCAGCTGTTGTCATCGACCGCTTTGTGTTTCCATCATCATGGAAACCACAGGAGGCTAAAACAGTGTTTTATAGCGGCTGCATTGGACAGCGGTGGTGTCAGATCACGGGACGCAGTAACAGCCTCCACATGACACACCACCTCTCCTGTGATCACAGTGCGCACGCACACACACACACACACACACACACACACACACACACACACACACACACACACACACACACACACACACACACACACACGCACACACACAGGCCTGATTCCAGCCACCCACCTCTCCACTTTTGTCAGTAATTAGTGATTCAGAGGTCTGCAGTCGTTCTGGTGAACGTTTCCCCGGCCGGAGGAACAGTCAAGCCAATTAGAACCCTTCCAGTTCGCTTGCACGCTGCTGACACTATCAAGGTGTGTCAGTCCATGAGCTCTAGATAACGTCACAACACACCAAAACAATGTGGGCTCTGGGTTACTTACGTTGTTGTTTTCTGAAGTGTTAGGAAGTAAATACAATCTGAGCCGTTAAAAGACTTTAAAAATGCGCCTCTCTTCTAATGCTGATGTGCTGTTACTTTTTATTCCCTGAAGTTAAACTATGGCCTGCGCAATAGTTTGTTTTTAGTCAGAGTAAAAGTAACATCAGCAGATTCTGAAGTCAGACAACCTTCGGTCAGTCTGGTGAAACTGAACACAGTCTGGCTTCTACAGCAAGACCAGGATCCAAATTCACTCTAATGAGTTGCAACTGTTGTCAACTGTTAAGAGAGAATAATAACTAATAAATGTCTGCAGTGCTCTGTTTCTAGACTTATCTCCCTGCTGGGGTTTTGGGTTTTTCTCGGTCAGTCTGTTATTTGTCTATCTGTCTTCCTCATTTCTCTGTTTGTCTTCAGACCCACAAATTTGCATTCCTGTGTATTTTCTCTGTCGTTTGTCATTTTCAGCCTCTTGACTTAGGCAGCGGCTGCAAATATCTCAAATAACCCACAGGGATACAGGAGACCGAGCCCCCCCCCCCCCCACACACACACACACACACACACACACAGACACACACACACCTCTAGGGGGCAACTGTCAAAAACAGATTAACACCACTCTCCCTGCTGCAGGTACATGTTTAAGTCAAGGCAGCAGGGTGATGGGCGTGTGGGGGGGTGTGAATGGGGTGGTGGGTGTCCAGTAGGTTTCACGGCCTCTTAGACTGTTAGATCTTTATATTTCTTGTACGTGATTGAAAAACATTGGACCTGATTATTTAGGGATCAGAAACAGATTTATGGACAAAATTTATCTAGAATGAGACAAGAAGCAGCAATAAATAAATAAATAAATAAATAAATAAATATCTGAGGATCAACACTCACATTAAGGTAGCATTGCTTTAGGCTATTAAGCAGGGTTAAGTGGGTGCTAAGACATGAAACAGACCTGGTCCAACCGGACGGGGGAGGCATGAAATAGGATCCAGTTGGTCCTGTTTGAGAAACAGATCGGTGAATTTGAAGGTTTATCAGTCACCACAACACAGCACAGCAGTTCACGGAAATCACCAGGAAGAATTTTACAACCAGAAATATTTTATGGATTATCTAGATCTGCTTAAGAGGAAGATCACTGGTATCTAACAGGAGCAACTCTGTGAAGGCAGTCAGAACTGGACCCTCATCAAACCTCCAAGTTCAGACTGTCCGGCCAGACTTGGTAATTGGGGGAGGAAGGACAGGGAGACTGGTCGGGGTTGAGAGAAAGCCGAATGGAGCAAAGTCTAGAGATCTCCTTAGTGAAAACTTGGTCCACGGCTCAGGACCTCAGTGTGACTGAAGGTTCACGTTCCACCGAGACAATGATCCTAAACTCAGAGCCAAGACAACACAGGAGGCTCGGGGAAAACTGTTAATGTCCCCCAAGAGGCCCAGTCAGAACCCTGACTAGAACCACATAGAACATCTCTGTAGGGACCTGAAAATGTACCGACGGTCTCCATCAGACCTGACAGAGCTGGAGAGGATATAAAGAAGAACGGAAGAAAATCACAATCCAGATGTGAAGACCCTGTCATTCCATCTCAAGCAGACTTGAGGCTGTAACCGCTGCCAAAGATGCTTCAACTAAGTACCAAGTTAAGTATCTAAATACTTCGGTCAATGGAATAATTCAGTTTTTCTTTCTAAAATTCTGTTTTCACTTTGTCACACATGATGCTGAGTGTGGACTGATGAGGGAAAAATAAATTGATTATATATATAATCAAATAAAATGATTTTAGCACCATAGAATGTGAAAAAGAAAAGGGCTCTGAAATTTCTGAATGGATTGTCTATGTAAACAGAAATTATCATAATTGTTGCTCATTATTTTTGTAGCTTTCAGCTCAACATTTACTGTGACTGACCTCTGACCTGACACCAACCCTTTCCCCTACACCAGGGGTCCGAGGCCCTTGTTCCCATCAGGACCACCTGTTTAGACCAGGTCTGACCTCCTGGACCACATAGGCTAATAACTGTGGTTATATTGTAGAGCTGAAAGCCTTCAGAGATCGCCCGCTTCCGCCTCCATCCACAGCAAACAATAAACCGCTCGATCGGGGCCCCGCAGCCGGCGCGTCTGCCACCGTGCTTTGCGCTGCCGACATTGTTCACAGCTCGGGGCCCTTTGTATGGAGAGAGAAAAAGTTTCACCTCTGCTTCCTTGTAGCATGTACAGACAGGAAGCGGCAGATTAAGGGTTAGGGGTTGGTGAGTGGCAGTGGGGAGGAACCCTGCATGTGATAAAACTGACTGTAGGCCAGCAACAGCACCAACAAACAGGAGGCAGGAGGACGGAGTGAGAGGCATGCAGATTAAGACACACACACACACAAAGTCTGACTCCAGGTTCAATCGTTTGATTCAACTGCCAGAATATTCTGTTGTTTTCCTCCCCGATCTGGGTCACGCTGTCTTTCCAACGTGCCTGGAGTTTGGAGCAGGCCTCTTAAAATGTGTCTGCCAATAGTTGACTCCTCTAACAGGCTGAATATGTTTAGGAATTGTGAGCAGCTCCACTTGACAGTCCGCTGCCCTCTATCCTCCTCCTCCTCCTCCTCCTCCTCCAGAAACCCCCCCCCGTCCAAATAATCATCTCAAGCTTCCTCAAATTTGGAATCAGACCCAAGAGTCCGAGTCCTGATTCCCAGGTTGCAAAACCACAGTTTTTTTGTTTTCATACTGTCAAAGGTGCTCATACATTATTTATTTAACTTAATGTGGATCCAAATGAAACAATCCATAAAACTAAAAGCACAATGGTGGAAACAAGGTTCTCATGAACATATCTGTTTTCATTTTTCTGTTTTTTTTTGGGACTCTGGTGACTCTAATGTATAAGTCATAGAAAACTAAAATACTCAAGTAAAGTACAAGTAACAAAAATACAGTCAGTGATGGAAAGTAACTGAGTAGATTTTACTTTATTTGAGATCTGATACTTTATATTTCTACTCAACTACATTTCACAGGCAGATAATGTGCTTTTTACTACACTACATTTACTTTCCAGTTATAGTTACTAGTTACTTTGTAGATCGAGATTAATAATTCCAAATATTATCAATTAATAAATGACACTGTATTATCTAGATTAGTCAACATTAGTGCCACCTTTACCAGCTGTGAGATTGCTTCCACGTTGATGCATCAATAAGTATAATGATAACTATGATAATGTCATTCTGAAATGGGCCTTTCTGCAAAATGAGTGCTTTTGTTTTTGGTATTTTCAGTCTATTTTTGCTTTTATACTTACATAAAAGTAGAAAAGTATAAAAGCAAAAATAGACTGTAAATAACGAAAGAAAATTAATTATTTCAGGATGAGATATCAGTAGTTCTGGATGCAGGACATTTACTTGTAATAGTTTTTCTACATTGTGGTTTTACTGCTTTTACCTCAGTGGATTATTTGAGCGCTTCTCCCACCACTGGCTGGTTTAGAGTAAAACAAATGGCCTTTTTGGTGGAGCTGCTGCTTCAGGATCCAGATTATTTCCATCACAAGACTGAACTTAACACCGATTCCTCAACGCCTGTCAACCAGCCCCACTTCCCGTCGCCTCCTTTGCGTCTCTGGTTCTCTGTCAGCCATGAACCTCCGTACAGAAGTTTTTATGGCGAGTTGACATGTTGGCTCTCTGTCCGCATGCAAGCCCAAGTCGCTTTTCTGGTCAGACCTGTAACAATTAGAAGTGTTCAAATTCTGCAAGCGTGAACGATGTCGTGGACACACAGACCTTACTCGACATGCTGCCTCTGAAAAATAGAAATGCAGCATGTTCCCATCTACAAAGTTTACGGACGCTAGAGCCCCGAAGCTGGAACGAGACGCCACAGAGAGGTGAGCTGAAGGGAGCCCACGTCACCTGTCTCACATCTGCTGATGTAGAAATCAAAATGCGTCGGACTGAATGTACAGTGGTTATAAACCGTTAAACTACTCCCGGCGTGTTCACAGAACTCCAGAGGGATATAGGAGAAGCCCACTAAAGCACAGATATCATGTCTGTCGAGCAACTGTTACTTGTGATGTAATCTGTTACCTCAATATGAAACCGGATGAAATTGTGTCCAACTTTCTAGGACTGATGAGCTGGGAGGGTGAAACACCAGAGAGTTTCCTATAGAGCGACGAGCTGGACATGAAAAAGTGCACTGGGCTGCAGTGTGATGGGGGGGGGGGGCAGGTTCACTGCACACACACCTGCTCCAGAAAAAAAAGGAAAGAAAAAGAAAAGAAAAAAAACTTCATTTGTGTGTTGAGACACCCCCACACAACCTGTCAATACCTGTACCTGTTGCGTGTAATATCGTTTCTACCAGAATCCAACCAGCTGTCACCTGCTGGCACCGTTATAACGTAGACTGGGTCAGTGGCCTGAAAGCGCCAGAATTTCACAGCAAAGATTCATTTTACTTCTGACTTGCTCACAATTTCCAACACACAGACAGTCAGCAGGCATCAGTCGCTCAAGTTTCCAATGAAAACCCTTCATGGAGCTTCACTGTCTCCATGGCAACAGCAGGGCAGCATCCAGTAGGATCATGTGGAACAACCTGGGTTGAGGAAATCACACCTCAGCAGCTTGAGTCTGCGTGTGTGTGTCTGTCTGAAATTACTTTTTAACCAATGTTCACCAACATAAACTACATCCTACATCATCCCCGACACCAGAGGTCAGAGGTCAGCTACAGGGCAGCATCATTGGAACAAGCAGGGATGCGGTGCCTTGCTCTTGGGCCCTTAGGCTGGGCTCCTTGTATGCCTGAGCTTCAACCCTGGCCTCTCCCTGATGACTACACCCTGGTATTCTCCAAGAATAAGGTGAATCACTGCATCCCATCTAACCACAACACACACACACACACACACACACACACACACACACACACACACACACACTTCCACGTGTTCTGCCTTTGAGTGCCCTTCAGTTTTTAAACTACTGCTTTGATCAATGACATTTCAACAAGTTGATAAAGAAGTGGCTGAAGCCCAGGTTTTCTGGTTAAACAACAGTATTTCCTTCCACTTGCACACGAGAAAGAGGTGACGGTGTCCACACCAAACTCTATTAGTTCAACTGTTAGTTTAAAGCATCTTCTCGGCAGAACTACATACGACAAACAAAATTTCAAGACAGCTGCTCGAAATCGGTTGAAATCCCTCTGATATTCTGCACATATACAAGAGTTCGTTCCCACTTCGTTTACTTTGTTGCTTTGGTCAAACATCTGGAAAGGTGTTTTTCGCCGACAAAAGCAGTGAGAGGAATAACAGCAAACAAACCAAAACCCCCTGGAATTTATCAGAATGAGTGAAGCAGGGTGGATCTGAATGATGCCGAATGTAAGGACACCCCAGTGCGAGTCAAACTAGTATTTTACACTATTTTACAACGTCCACTTTGACGGAAACTCTCAGTACCAAGAATTAACCATTTTAAGAGGAGACTTCTGTAAAGTTTTTTCCTGAAACGAGCAAAACGGCACGCATCGTTACTTCACTTCCTGGCACAAGCGTGGTCCCTTAAAAACAAAAGCAGTCGGCGGCCAGCCGTCGTCTCGGGGTCGGACCGACAGTGTCCCCGTCAGCGACCGGGCGTTTTAAACTGTCCGGTCCGCGCCGAGCTTTTCCCAACGACGGACACCATCTCCAGGAGAAAGCCTCCGGGTTCTTCCCGGGGCTCTCTCCGAGATAATTCGCAGGCTGCCGAGGAGTCGCTAGCCGCCGGCTAACAGGTACACAGGGGGAGGGAGAGAGGGAACTTACAGATGTGAGGAGAGGTCTCATCTGTTCGCTTTGGTCCTCCTCCATTTTCCACCAACCCGTTACCGAAGGCTGCTGTTTCTCTGCCCGGGGGCGGCTGGTGGTTCACCGGGGTGAGCTAACCGCTGCCGGCCGAGCTTCTTCTCAAGACGCGTCTCTCCGCCACTTCTTTACGACTGCCTGGAATTTATTAACTCCAGCTGTAGAGCCCGCCCCCGTGTTTGATGGACGGCTAAGCGCTCCGCTGAGGTGGCGGCGGGCGCTTACTTCCGCCAATCATCGGGCGGGAGAGTGGAGTGGGCGGGGTTACGACGGTAACAAAGCATGGGAACCTTTTTCTCATGGTTTAGTTTCCACTGACAGAACAAACTTTATAATTAATCCCATAATACAAGATCATAAATCATTGACTTCGACACTGACATTTTATAGAATGACTTTATGTACATTTTACGTCATATTTTTAAGCAATATTCTTTATATTTTTTTTTATCTTGAACTTTTATCCATTATAATCCTTGTTTTATAGAAAAGCTATAAGAAGAGCAGGCTGCATTTCATGTCACTGTACATGCTGTTTGTGTACGTGAAAAGTAACATTGTTAATGTTATTATTTTAAAAAGAATCATTAGATCCTAGCTTTCATTCGGATCCACTGATTTAATAATGACTTTCAGCGTATGAGTCAAGTATCTGATTAAGTTTAATATCTTTAAACAGAGTTGTTATTATCTCTGTAGCTGAAAGGCCTCTAGCAAAACAAGGCAGATTATGCTTTGTTTTATATTTGACAATGAAATGTACATTTAATATATAATCCATGTGTTTAACTCTATGGTAGCGTAGTAATTACACAGACATTGTTTCTGACTTTGTATAAGCAGTTGCGGAGGAATTATTTAAATCCTTTTTTATACTGTATTGCAAGTAAAAGTCCTGTTTTCAAAACGTAACTTTAGTAAAAATACACAGTTTTACCAACACATGCAATTAAAGTATCAAAAGGAGGATTAGTCATTATCCTGTCAATGTTATATTCTTTCTTGATGTATTAATATGAGCTGTACTTTAATGCTGTAGTTGGTCAAGGGGCTAATTTTAACAGCTTTATATACTAAAGCAATGATTTAACTGATTGTGCTTTACATGGAAAAGCCTCATCTGAAAATGAATGAATAAGTACACCTTCGTTTAAGTATTTCTCCCTTAGATGAAGCCGAGTTTAAGTATCAATTAGCATAGAGTGGAAATACTCAAGGAAATTATTTACCAGTTCCTCACAACTGTACTTCAATACAGTGCCTGAGTAAATGTTCTTAGTTACTTTTCACTCATTGTAAGTGACATATTTAATTTCTAGAAAAATTACTCTCTTGGAAAAGTGTGATTTTTTTTGTCCTTTGATTACATGCCACTGTTTTAAGCTAATCTTTAGAACAGTTGCTTTGAAAACTTCACTGTTGTCCACACAGTATTTGTCTTTTTTCCCGTTTTATTAGGTCTGATGGTTTTATTGGCGCAGGCCGAGTTCAGAGAGCTGACCTGAGGAGATTGTCATGTGTCCACAAATGTCTCATTGTGCAAAGCAGCTGGACAGAAATGGAAAAAAATGATCTGGAAAAAGGAAAAAAGACGATGTCTTATGCTGGTGTGAAGGCTCAGCAGACTGATTGCAGAACAAAGACAATGACAGAGGATCCTCTAAGAAATACATTTTACCTGCAAACTGTGGATCCATCAGATGAAAGACTGTCTGTTATCCTGTAAAATGCTTTAAACCTGCACTACTTCATTTTATTGTCCACTTGTTTTCAACAGAAACTAGTTGGGAGCACAGCATCGACATACAGCATCAGGCCGAACCTGTTATGTTGCTGTTTATTCTCACATCCGTCAGTCACAGAGTAACACGATAATTCATCTGGATCTGGTCTCTTGAGTCCACCTGATGGATTTAAGTCCAGTGCTCCCTCTTCTTTTAGCTCTGTGTTTGGTCTCCACCAGCTCCCGAGGGGAAACCTTCTGGCTCTTTAGCTGCTAAATGCTACTCCACGTTCACCAGCTGGTCTCTGACTGGGTTTGTCTGCTGTTTTTTACTTTTAATACTGTAACTTCATATTCTTAATTATACTTAAGTAACATTTTGTAATCGAGTACTTTTACTTTAGTAAAAGAAATGAGTAATTCCTCCGTCCCAGTCTGAAACTCGTCGTAAAGCTGTAAAGCCAAGAGCAGCTGCAGATAATTCTCTTTGGGTTCATCACCACCAGAGACAGCTGAACATTGTTATCTCATACACTGGTGTTATAAAAGAACTGACTGTAGTGACTTTAATGACGGTTGATGTCCTGCAGGCACAGTGCAGTGAAGTGTGTAAAAAGCCATTGTGAGAAATAGTGGAAATGACACAGCGAAGCAGATGTAGATGAGGTCAAAGGACAATCGCACCTGGAAGCCAAACGAAAACGCCCGACAAACACAAACGATGTGGAAAAGATGAATGACTCATTGATGCGTCCGTGAAAACGAGTCTGGGGAGCTGGGAAGTCGTTTTTTTCCCAGTCTGTGAGACAGCCCCTGAATGCACCGTACTTCCTCCTCCTGTGGGAAACACTGAGAGACCATAATGATGAAGTTCATCCGATGGCGAAAAACAAAGTCACAGCTGAAAAGCAGGCGGGAGGAGCGAAAAGAAAGCATTTTCTGAGCGAAGCGGCCTTCAGAAGGGCTTATCTGTGATTATCAGCGTCGAGTTTGTGTGGCGTTTCCCTCCTGCTGCTGTAATCCTGACAGATTATTTCATTACAGTAGAGTCATTGTTGTTCCCACAAAGTAGCCTGTGGCAGTGGCCGGACTCTTTCATCCACAGGCTCTCTTCAGGAAAAAAGAACAACCCATGAGGTGGTTTCTGTTACGTGTTTGGTGGGAAATAAAAGAATAACTACAATATATCAAGGCTCTAATAAATCATCTTTACGTCTTTGTTTTCTATCGTGTGGAGGCTTGAAATAAAATCTATTCAATCACAGATTTCCAATTTGTTTTGTAGTGGGGTTTTTTTTCTTTGTCTTTTTGTTGCTCATAGATATGACCTGTAACCTCATAATCATATGCACGGTTCTCATAATTATTGTATCTAGAGATACTAATAAATATGAAAAAGTCTCACGATTATAGCTGATTATCGTGTAACTATTATTACAATTAAAAACACTTTTATAATTCTAAAAAAGTATCATATTTTTGACACTTATTAATTATTATGACATTTTCGTTGTAAGAAATTATCTCAACAATGAGACACACCATTGATGTTTCTCATTATTAGATGTCATTTGGTCTTTTAATTATGACTGAAAGCCAGGTAAAGAAAAGAAAAGAAAAAACAGTTTCTCATTATGAGAAGTCTGAAGTCTCTATTCATTATGACCTAGTATCATTTATTTATGAGACAGAAATATAATTAGGAAAAAGTATAATGAATATATAACAGACAAAGTCAGAAAGAAAGAAACATTCTCATAATTATAAAAACCTTTGTCACGATCATGAAAAAAGTAAGAGGAAGTTTGTTAAACTTTAAAAGATGATAAAATCATAATTATTAAGAGTATTTTGTTACTATTATTTTAAAGCAAGACAGAGCAACTGTCATACATGAAAACATTTGATAATTATGACATAATATCTCAGAAATACAAATGGAGAAAGAAACAGCTTCACATTTATAAGAAACTATTGAAATCACAAGAAACATCTGTTAAAGTTTCACTTTGACTGACTGGTTTCTGATAATAACGACTCACGGTCTGGTCATTATAACAAATAGAAACTCCAGTCTATGAGAAACACGAGCTAAAATAAAACTGTGAAAATGATTCTCATGATGAGAGAGGACGTCACAATTATGACCCAGTGTCAGGTAAAAAAGAAAAAAGAGAGAAAGAAAGAAACAGCAGCATCATTTTCAAATCGAGCAAGAAACATAATTATAATTGATTATGAGAAATCATATGAGAAAGAAAAACTAAATTGCACTTATGAGCAAATATTATTTGATAATTATGAGAAAATGAAATAAAGTTTTTAATCTTGAGGGAAAAGCTTGGCTCCTGCTTGGCTCCTGTAGTGTGTGTGTGTGTGTGTGTGTGTGTGTGTGTGTGTGTGTGTGTGTGTGTGTGTGTGAGACATGTTAATATCAGTAAATAGGTTTCAGGTATTTTCCTGCTGATCTGAAGTTAAAAACAGCTCCACTCACTCTGCTTTTCATTAACAGAGCGGATTAAAACGCTGAGCTGACAGCGGGGGGGGGGGTCTAATTAATATTTCAGATGACCTTTGACCTGCTCTGCATTATACAACATCAGCCACTTCATTGTTCCTTCCACAGCATCTATATTACGATGTTTCAGTTGCCTGTGTCCTCCTATAGAAGTAATGAGGTATTTTTATCAGCTTCAGCTTTAGATATATTATAGTTTTAGAATATGAAAATAAAACTGCCGTCACTTGCTTAAGTTTTATAGAAAAATGGTTTGAAAAGAACATTTCTGTCCAAAAACACTGTGAAGCTGAGGACGGTCGACCGGTTCGAGACCTCTGGACAGAACAGGAGAATAACGACGGAAATATTTTAAAAAAATGCCCATAATTGTATGTCAAGTTACGGAAATTACTGCTACTAAAGGAACAGTTCACTCTTTTTGGAAACAGACTTTATTGTCTTCCTTGCTGAGGGTTCAGATTTTCCAAAATGTGGAACTTTTCCTTATAATCCACACATCGTCCGTGATCAATATGACGAACGTTGAGTGAGCTGCGCCCAACGACCTCCACCGTCGTCACCGCTGGTCGGTCAGAGCGAGAGAAGAAAAACCAAAACCTCTGCTGCGTTACGGTTTTCAACCTCCACATTCAGCCCAAGCAGGTTTTGAGTCTGTTTTATGTTAAAGGGACCAATTTCGGTGACCTCAATAAAATCTGCTTGAGTTAGACTGTGTCGTATTTGCTATTTTACTATATTGGAAATGGGGGAAGATGAATTCATCATGAATGATGGTGACACCACTCAAGAGTTTGGGAAAACAAAAAGAATCAGGTATAATTGTCTAATGAAAACTTGCTTTGAGTGTTTGTTTTTACAGATAAGTTGAAAGAATCGATATGTAATAACTTCTTAAGCCATATAAACATTAAAAAAAAACAACTGCATAGTCCAATTATTGACATCCATCACGGAACATATTCTGTCCACTACAAAAATGGTAAAATACAAGTTTCTGCGTAAAAACAGGTATTTTTCCAGAAGTGTGAAGTGAACACGCTGCAATGCTAACAACAGACATGCAGCAACACGCCAGCAGCCGTCGCTTATGGAATTTACTGTCGTTTTATAACCAAAGATCAAACACCCACAGACACAGAAGCCTGAAGTTTATTTATCTATTTATTTTAGATTTTTTTACAGTATTGAAGTTGTTCATTTTAAGAGACAAATCATTTCCACTAAATCCTGATTTCTGCAACTTTCTCAGACTGTTTGCTCATTCAAATCAGCACACACTCACACACACACACTCACATACACACACACACACACACACACACACACACACCAGCTGTTCTTCGGCAGGTGTTTGTCAACACTGGCAGGTTGATTTACACCAGTTCCTCCTCATTTATCTACTTTAGGTCTGTTGACAGAGGCTCTGACAGTCTGCCTGTCTAATTGGTAACTTAAAGGAGTAGTTCAACATTTTAGGGAAACACTCTCATCCTCCTTCTCTCTGAGAGGGAAGGAGATAGTTAGCCTAGGTTAGCATTTAGCCTGGAAGTAGCAAGGACAGCTGGTCTGGTTCTAACTTAAACTATTTCATGATGGTGAAATAATGAATCATTTACTATAAAAAAGGAGACAAATTTTAATACACTGAGGCTGAAAATGCAGGAACCAGCTGAGATGTTGTTTTCTACTGTTTAGTTTCGTTATCTCTAAATTCCAGGCCTCAGCTCTCCCTTTATTAACAGAAATAAAAAAAAGTCCCTGTTAGCACGAGTTTACAAACTGTTCATGTTCCTCATTTAGTTTAAGCAAAAAAAAAGCGGTGGATGAAGAAAAACACAGCAAAACAACAGTAAAAATATAACACCATGGAAAAAAACAAGCAGCAGCAGAAGAAACTGTGCAACTCTGAGAATTAGCTTCAAATTACAAATGATCACAACTTATTGATAATATTGCTAATTGTGTTTACATTATCATTAAAACTGCTGAAAAAATCATCTTATTTACTTATATCTATACTAGAAACAAAAAAGATTTTTTTTTATAGAGTAGTGCCGCCTACATTAAATAATACTATAAAACTGTGATTTAAATATTAAAAATCTATCAAATTGAAACAAAATCTTTATTAAATTATTGTAAAATAAATCTATATTTAAAATTCATTCCTGTAAAGGAAAGCCTCTAAAACACTCTACTTGGCCATAAGTATGTGGACAGCTAAACAATGCAGCCGTATGTGACGGATGAACGTTAAAGTTGTAGCCTCCACTGTTCTGGTTCAGTCTGTCTAGCAGATGTTGAGACTGCTGCAGAGACCTGATCCCAGAGGTTCTTGATCCGATTCAGAGACCAGAATCTGAGTGAGGACTGACACTGGTGGTGATTCGATGGAGGGGTTGAGGTGGGGAAATTTACCTAAAGAAAGTTTCCTTCTGGCCTCAGTCCTCAGGCCTGTCTCTCCTCCCCCTCAGAATAAAATCCGTCTCTCTGAACCTGGACTCAAGATCAGGATCAGTCCGAGTCCTCCTCCGGTCCTTCTGAACCCTGCAGCGCCCTCTGGTGTCCAGCAGCTCTCAATTCAGACCAGCTCATCGCTGACAGTGTCGTGACCGCCCGGGTCGCCCGGGCCGCCGAGGCCGCCCGGCCGCCAGTCTAAGGTCAGACCGGCAGGTGGAGGCCTTGCCGCTGGTTGGGGTTCAGTGTCAGCAGCTTCCTCAGGTGAGCCAGCACCAGGTGCTTCATGCTGCCGGGCGGCTTGGAGCGGGCCAGAGCAATGGATTCTGGGAGTTCAGCTCTGTGAGGTGGAGAGGGCAGAGCGCTGTGGGGTGGGAGGGGTTAACGTTCAATGTTAATTTGAGCGGTCTGTTTCTGACACTACTACTGATACTGCAACTAGAACACTACTGTAGTACTATTAGTACTACTACTACTACTACTACTACTACTACTACTACTACTGTATTAGTATTTCTTTACTACTTTGACTACTGTAACCCCTGTTCAATTACTCCTATTACTTGTAGTACATCTACTGCTGCAGTGAAGGGAGAGGTATTTAGATGCTTCACTCACAGTCAGTTAAAGTAAGACAGTAGGTTACAACCACAATTAAAATTACTCTGTAATAATAAAGGTCCTGCATTCAAAGTCATGTTATATAAAGGTTTATGAGTATTATGCGCTAAATGTACCTGAAGTATTAAAATTCTCAAGCAGGTAAAGGCTGTATCAGTGTTTTTGATTATTACTATTATTGATGCATTAATGCGAGTTATTTACTGTTGCCACTGGCTGATGATTAAACTACTGATTAGACTAGTTTATATTCTCTCGGTGTCTGGTTCTGATGTATATCCCAGCCCAGTTCACAGTTTAACCCCCAACGGTTCATCTCTCCGGTGCCTACGTATATTTTTTACCTGGTCCACCTGCAGGGGTGTCTGCTGTGGAGGCCGAGGCCCCGCAGCCGGGGGCCCCCTGGGGCCCTCAGGTTCCTGGACAGAGCTGACAGGGAGTCCCTGTAGACGAGGCCGCGGCGGGACGACACCACGGGGCAGTGGTGACAGGTTGCCAGCTGGAGGATGCACAGACAGATTGTTTGCACGGTTATGTCGGCGGCTCTGGGCCACATTACTGGATTTATGCTTCAGAAAGAACTTCACTCAGTCTGAGTCTGTTTTGCAGCCAAATGATATTTTCAAATGACACAAACATTGGAATTAAAACAACAGAGGAGAGAAACTGTATGAGAAATATGGTGATAATGTTTGCACTGTTACACTGGGAGACAAATTCCACCAGGAACACACACACACACACATTGTAGTTTATTTAGACAGAGTCACATACACACACACACACAGACACACAGATACACACACACACACACACACACACACACACACACACACACACACACACACACACACACACGCAAACACACACACACACACACACACACACCTTCCTACTGCCACTAATACACACTGCAGTACCAAATGAGGATTAATCCGCCACTGAAAATAGTCCCCCATAAATCCACTGTCTCCTCCTGTCTGTTTGATAAAAACTACAGTCAGCAGCTGTTTTTTAGAAATTTCTGAGAGTTTTGATGATGATCTATATATTTGTGAGTTTTTTTGAAGATTTACATCCTCCGTTGGAACCAATGAGCTCAGAGCAACAGACAGAGGTGATGGACTAATTGTGTCTGCACGTGAAAAATCCAGAAAAACATGTGACTGCTCCTTCGCTTTATTATGCACATGAAATATTTTGAGGACAAACTGATCTTGGATCAGTTTCCTGCCGGCGAATCTCAGAGGAGCTTCTGTCATCCTGGGCGTTGGGTCTAAATCCAGCTTTCTGCCAGCAGGGCGGCTCCCAGGGGCCCCCACCCCCACCCCCCCTCGCCTCCAGTACAGACCTACTTCTGCGTTAATTAGACCTCCACCCCCTCCAGCAGCAGCTGCTCACAGAAACACCACTCCTGTTTTAAAATTTGACATATTTGATATCTAATGTATCTGTTCCATTCATTTCTCAGTGAGTGTTTATTTATACTGGTTTGATTCAGCATTGTTTCAGTGTCTCTGGAACCAGAATAAACTGAACAGACTGTTCACTCACTCATCACAAGTATGATCCATCTAATATGTAGAACTGTACTAGATATTTGACTTCTGCAGATAACTAATAACCAGTGGGTAGAGGCTAAAGAAGTATCCACATGTTTTACCTGCGTAAACATAGTAATACCACAGTCTAGACATACTGATATGAAAAGTACCACCATCAAATAAACATAAAGTATCCAGAGTAAAAGTACTTACTTCAGATGGTCTGTATTATATCACTGGATTAGTTTACAGTAGCAGAAAATACTCAAGTAAATGGATGAAATGGATGAAATATGTTGGGTTATTATTATTGTTGCTCTGTCACAAAATAGTCTCAACTCAAGGTTCCATTTACTGTTTTTTTGACCTTTTTATCATCATGATATCAAAACGAAGATGAAAGCTCTGGAAGAAGCTAGTAAAGGGACCACGATTTCAGTTTTGTTTTTTGTTTTTTTAATTGTTTTGCTTCCTGTGGAGAATAAAAACAGTATGAGAATCCTCCATCTTATTTAACCATCACACCTTTTTTTCATTTGTTTAATTGATATTTGATTAATTCTTTTGAGTACTTGAGTGTTTCCATTTTTTGATGCTTTCATATGTCTATTCCACAACATCTATTTATTTCTTTAAAACCAGATATGATATGAATTATGAAATTCACTTTTCACTGATTAAACCAGTGGTTCTCAACCTTTTTAGTTTTTACATAAAAGCAGCTGGGCCCTATCACACCTCAGGTGTCTATGAGTTGTTCTACAAAGGAGATGTTTCATCCCTGAATGTCTCCGATTGGGTTGTTTAACGTTTCTTTTCAGGCTAAAATATGTAAAACGGGATAGTTTCTTCTTCCCTCCCCCATGAATCATCTGATGACCCCTCAGGTTTACCTGGTGACCCGCTGGAGCGGCCCGACCTAGGTTGAGAACCCATGTACTGAACCATCTACTTGTATGTAAAGTAGTTAAATGCAGCTCCAGCAGATCATGTCATTGTCCTTTATGAATAATCTGTTTTACTGCACAACAGTTACTTTGACTTTTGAAATTTTGAATTAAACAGCTAATGATTATTTCCATAACTAATTAATCTGATGATTGTTTTTTATATTTCACAAATAAAAAGCTGGAGAATAACGAGGTATAATAATAATGATAATGAGGTATAATAATGATAATGAGGTATAATGAGATTTGTTATAATTTCCCACAGACCGAGACAGCGTCATCGGACGTCAGTTACATCAGTGATGTCAGTTACTGACACGTAGGACAAAGAAAAACATAAAATATTTGACATTTTTGCTAAAAAAATTGATTTGATTAGCGAAATAGAAATCTTTTCCCGTCGATCGATTGTTCACCAATCAATTAATCATTTTACCATTATCTACTTTAATCTACATTTTGCTGATGAATCTTTTGCACTTTTATCTCAGTCAGATTTTTCAAGCAAGACTTTTACTTATAATGGAGTATTTCTACATTTCTACATTTCTCCCTTTAGTATTTGTACTGAGGAGGTAAATACTCGTTCCACTACAGCAGATCGCCTCTTTTCTGCTGCTTCTCTACATTAAGTCCTAGTCCACATCTCGCCACGAGCCCCTGAGCCCCTGAGCCCCTGAGCCCCTGAGCCCCCGAGACCCTGAGTCCACATTGTGTCAGAATAAAACACAGTAAACGTATTTAAATAAAAATTACTCACTGAGACGAATGTTGCCATGTTGCTGCTGTTGACTGCTGTTACTGGGGAGGAATCCACCGTGTGAGAGTCTCTGTGATAAACCTCTGTCTCCGTCCGCCTCTGTCCTCATTATGTGTGATGTCATCGGGAGGGTGGGGCCACATCTGAACAATGATGTCGTTGTTTCAGACTCGAGAGTCGTAATCTAGAGCCAGATTAAAGATTAGACACACACACACACACACACACATGCACACATTCAGTATATATTTACATGGACTCACATGCAAACGATCAGTGCATTTAAGGACAATAATCATTCACACATTTATTCAAAATTCCACACTTGTGGGACCCACGTTCAGAACCTGATGTGAATATAATTCTAACATTACCCCCCCAATACAAAAGATGTCAGAATCTGACAAAATGCCCCCTACTTTTCCAGAAATGTTCTAGATTTCTGAAAATGTCCTAATTTTTGAAAAATGTCCTCGCAAACAAAAATTATTCTCACAGTCCCAGAAATGTCCAAGCTTTTCTGAAGTGCCCCAATTTTAAAAAATGTCCCAGAAATGTCTCTACTTCCTCCGTCCCACAATCATATCAAATTAAATCAAATCAAATCAAATTAAATTAAATTGAATTAAATTAAAGAAAAGAAAAGAAAGGAAAAGAAAAGAAAGAAAAGAAAAGAAAGGAAAAGAAAAAAAGGAAAAGAAAAGAAAGGAAAAGAAAAGACAACACAACAAAAATGTGCAAAAATATTCTCATTTTCTAAAATGTCCTTAAAGAATGTCTTTCATGCTCTAAAACTGTTAGTCGTCCCCAGAGGGAGCGAATCACACACACATACATACACACACACACTCTGACACACACACATTGTCCCATTTTCGTGGAAGTGTTGCTCTAACAGGCAGTTAGATAACAACAGCTCCGTCAGTTATACAACTGCAACAGCCAGAGTTGATAAAAGGAGGTTTGGTGTGCAAGCAGGATTACAGTGTTTGTGTGTGTGTGTATGTGTGTGTGTGTGTGTTTGTGTGTGGGGGGGGTGTTGGGGGGGGGGGGGGGTTGTTTTACTGTATTTGCAGTGTCCGAAAAACCAGGACCCCATTCATATTGTGTGGTCCAAACACTTTGGGGGACCAAGGTGTTTGGACCACACAGGGTTCAGGTTGAATTAAACTGCATCTGTCAGTGATGGGTTCCGATAAATATGGTAAAACAAGAACGTGTGTGTGTGAGTACGTGTGTGTGTGCATGTGTGTGAAACCAGAAACCCTTGTAGTGTTGAGTTGACTGATCATCGAGGGTTTGATTGATTTGTTTATCGACGTTTAACGGTCCACATACGTTTGTCATGTAGTGTAACTAGAAACATATTTCAATGCTGATTGCTTCATTTTATGTTAACAAATGATAAACATCCCAATGATGAAGGAACCGGAGGAGCCGACAGCGGCGTCTGGGTCTGCGGCGCCATCTGGTGTTTAATATGCGGAACCAAACACCGTGAGTGTTTATGACCCTGTCTATGATTTTATTCATGATTCTTATATTGTTATATGAATTATAACTGTAAATTTGAATTTTTTTCTATAAAAAAAAGCAAACAAAAACAAAACTAAAGCCACACGCTTGTCGTCACTGGACACTTGTTGCTCATTGCCTCAGTTTATACCAATTTTGATGTCTTAACTAAATCCCTTACTCAGAGCCACACATCTGAAAGTGCATTAAAACCTTAAATCTGTCCAGAATCATAAACCTGCTTATGGTCTCCTCAGAAACATTGGATTGTTTAATGTTTAATGTCGCAGCTGCTGAGGAAACTTCTCTGGGATATTTTAAAAAATGTCTCCATTTATTTTTCTAGTAATGTCTCCATTGATTTCAGGATCAAATTTCTTCTGGAGATGTTTTGCATCCTGCGGATTTTGCACCTCATCGTGTGGATTTCGGTTCGTTTGCCACCGTTTACTCACATATTTTACCCATAAAATCACACGATAATTCCTCAAACAGAAGCAAACACCAAGAACATGAGCTCATTGTTTGAGCAGCTCAAACTAATTTGACTGTGAAAACTGACACTGGATCAGATCATTCAACGAAAGAAAAAACAGACCTGCAGCAGATCAGTTCACATGTACTTTACTTTGGTCACTGTTTCTACTGGAAAGCCTCGATAAAACTGTATAACCCCCCCCCAAAAAAAATCCACTACATGTTTAGAACTCTCGTAGAACCAAAGAGCGTGCAACCTTTGACCCCCGCCACTCCAACGTCGACATGCGTCTTATGCAAACATCTTCCAAATCACTGCGTGTTTGACTGTCAAATGTGTGTTTCCACGTCTGAGGCGGCAGAAAGGGGGCGACTCTGGAGGAGACTTGACGAGCAGGCGAGACAGGTAAGACTTTACCTCAGAGACCAGAAAATGGTTGTTCACCTCCATGTTTTACTGGGGGTCAGAGGGCGGCTTCAGTCGGGGGCTTTGCCGGGGTCATGCAGGACATTTCAACCAGCAGGATCTGAATCTTTGAGTGGCTGCACCAGATGTAACCCTCATGGCACCAGATGCTCCGAATCCTCATTGTCCCTCCTCGGACTTTGAGGTTCACAGATATAAATGCAAAATTAATTCTCCATAAACAGATGTGTAACAGGGGGAGAAAAACTTCTATTGTTTTACTGACATGTTTATCTTTAGTAAATTTGTGGCTCCACTAACTTTATAACTAATGAATACTAATAATTGTTAAAAGCTTTTCAGATATGTTATCACATTGTCAAGAGCTCACTGACTTTTTAAAACTTTAAAAGGAAACTGTTGTCACATATAGTTCACAGCTTATTTCTCGTTCACGGTTCTTTCTATTTATTTACTTTAAGCAATGCATTTTTTTCTATTTACATAACTATTGTTTCTCTAATTTGGTGAAAACTAAGCGATTCAGAGACAAAGTGTCGCTCTCATATTCCACCATTACGTCATATCATTTTTTTTGTATTTTTCTTTTAATTTCGAGCAGCTCAGTGTGAAGCTCATTGAAAAGGCTGAAAATGTTTGAATCCTCTTATTTAGTACAGACAAAAATCTTTCGAATTTAGTGCGAAAACTCACATATGGGACTTTTCACTCATAGCTCAAACCAGTTTTGACTGAAACTTCCTTTACTTTTATCACTGAACTGATTATTTAAAGAAAGAAAAGGACCAAGGACCAGTTTTTGTTTATTCCGTCTGAAAGCTGAACCTTTACTGTGTAGAGAGGAGCTGGAGGTTTTTCCCCTTCACTTCATCACAGTCAGAGTTTGATCACAGCAGCGTCCGGCGGCGTCAGCTGACGGGCGACTTAAAGTCATGATGAGGTAAGTTTTAACCTGAACCGGTTCATTCCAGGTCCTGGTTTAGAGGATAAAAGACTCGCCGCTGTCGACCCTGGTGTCAACATGTGCCCTGTTCTGCTTCTGTTCCAGCTTTTCGCCGCACTCAGTTCAGGTAAGATGCACTTAAATGAACAAACAGGGTCATGAAAACATGGAGGGACCGTAATAAAACTAAAGAAGCTCCATCAGATTGGACAAAGGTCTGAAAGTCTACAAACTATTGGTACGAAATATTCTGGATCACAAACTGTTTGAAGGAGTCCTCAGGGGCCCCCAGAGGCCCCAAAAGCCCCAGGTTTGTTACACATCAGTTGGCTCCAGATAATTAGATTATACACAAATTTGTGAGACCATTGAAGAAGAAGATCAGATATATCGAGTCCTCATTCCTCCATCTTGTAGAGGGACTCTGTGCCAGGACCTGGTATTGAGACCTGAACTGTTTCGGTTTACTTTCGTTGTATGTGTTTTTATCAAACTGCTTGATTTTTTTTCTGCTTGTCAAGTGATTTAACAGACAGAAAACCTCGGCTAAGGTCGTATTAATCTATCTCAGGAGAAGTGTCAGGCTGCAACCAAAAATTATTTCCATTATAAATTGTATATGACAGTTATTTTCTTTAATAACTGATTGATTGTTTATTGGATAAAATGTCCCTAGAAGCCAACATCATCTGAACATCAGCTACTAAAAAATACCTATTTCTACCAAGTTGTTACTCTCTTGTTTCCCTTGGTCATTTTTTCTTTCACTGTACTAGCATTTAAAGTACAGTGAAACACCAATACTGGTTCCCACTTATTAGTATGTTTAGGTTACTTGGGGGCTGCGTTACGAAGTGTTACCCTCGATCTCCTCCCCACGGCTGGTGTACTTTTTCTTTTTGACAAGCATGACTGAAGGTTTGAAGGTTTTTTTTCTTTGTCTTCAGAATCTGCTGCCAATCCACCAGAAGACAACACTGGTCTGAAATTCATTGTTGTTTTCCCGGAAAACATCGCCTATTATCACCCATCTCTGCCCAAAAACAAGGTCAAAATCACCGCCCTGCACGACAACACCGAGGTCTCCATCATACCATATATCTACCCTTCCCGTAAAGTGATAATGCACAGCGGACAGTGCACTGAGATCGCCTGCAAAGAAAACCTGGAGCTAAGGAAGGGGAATAACGCAAACAAAACTCTGACAATTATCAGCACCAAGAAAATCGCCATTCAAGCCATCAGCCTTAAAGACAACAGTGTGCAGACTGCTCTGGTTACACCCACTGAAAAACTGGGCAAAATGTACTTCGTCCCGCAGATACCCAAGATCCAAGGAACCACTGACCAGGTCACGTTAGGTGTAACTGAGAGAAGCCCGTTCAGGCTTGTCATCATCAGTGCGGACCAAGACACCAAGGTAACTGTTGAGGGCGCAGAGGCCAAAGAAGTCTTGCTTCAGCCCCGGCACATCCTCCAGATCTTGGTACAGGAAGGGGATAAGGTACGAGCAGTGAAGGCCGACCAGCCGGTGGCCGTCCTCTTCGCTCACTCTTGCGCCATCTGGCGCAAATGTACCTGTGGGCTGCTGTACGCCATGCTGCCGCCCGCCAAAGAAGAGAAGCTGACGTTCTTCGTTCCTCCTGTTCTGGCCAAGGATGCTAAGGCTGAAACATTTCTCCTTCTGTCAGACAAAGAATCCACCAAAGCAGAAGCTTTTGATCCGGACTCGCCGCCGGTTGAGACGGCCGGCACAGCCATCCTCTACCGACCGGGCTTACTACTCACTCTGATCCCAGAGACGGACTTTGCCTCCTGCTTTGTGGTCAGCAACATCTCTGAAATGCAGACCATGGCTGTGATCGTAGTCCATGAGAATTTCACCGATGGGGTTCGTATCGGAAGGCTTCCGCCACAGAGTTCAAAGTGGCAGGAGTTGAAAGGGACTGAGTACGTCTCCACAGAGGTTAATGTGGTGCTGGAGAAGACCGTCATCTGGCACACGTCCTACAAAATGGGCGTCTACTTCAGGGGAAACAAGGGAGAGGTTCTGTTTGGGAACCCAGCACCCATCATCAGTAGAGCCCCAGGTATGCACCTGCACTGTTCTTTTTTTTATTAATTGCTGTGATTCAGTAGTAAGTCATAGCAAGCCAAAAAAAAAAAAAAACAGGCAAGAAGGCCTACAACTATTTATTAAGTGTAATTGGTTAACTGACATTTATATATAACAATAATTCCCTGCAGTATAATTTATCAGTTACTTGTGACTTGGACCCTTGTATGGTCAACTGAACAGGCCAGTGGGGCCCAGGGGTCAGGGAGCCCCTGTATGAAGGGAATGGTGGTATTTCTGGTTTGAAAGTCAAAGAGCTCAGTGGGAAGAGTCTGGAGAAACTCTCAAAACTCTGCCATGTCCAGTCATGCTTGCTGTGTTCAGACTGTTAAACTGGCTAATTTTACTAATTTCAGTTTGTCTTCCTTCTGTTCCGTACAGATTTTAGAGGTTGCGTCTTGACTCCAGAGGTCGTAAAAATCGGGGAGGTGGCAGGCGGCTGGCGAGAATCTCTGAAGTACTGCGAAGACGAGAACCTGGAGCTGGTCAGCATCTCCAACGCCCAGCACAGGACACAGATCTATGAAAAAATTATCCGGGCCAAGAACGAGACCGTGCAGGAGGTGTGGATCGGCCTGCGTCGGAGCTCCCAGACCGGGGACTGGTACTGGATAAACAACGATCCACTCACCGACACCAACTGGGAGGCCGGGGAGCCCGGGACGGCGCACGACGGCCAGTGTGCCATCATGAATCTGGAAAGCGGCAAGGACTTTGGGTGGAGCGATGAGGACTGCTGCAGGGCCGCCCATCCCGTTTGCTACAGGAAGCCCGTCCTACTGCCCTTACTGTAGTGGGACGATCCAACAGGGCGGCGACGGTTAACGGGAACAAACCCACCGGAAAACTGATCTCAGTTCTCCGAACCAGACGCTGTTCATTTTGCATTTCTTTCTCTTTGTTTTAACATAGTAGTTTAATGAGTCTAACCTTAGTCATAGTTTCCATGCCCTGTATTATTAATACTTATAAAATGATTGGTTAAAAGCTATTCCAGTAATATCACAGTTAAAATGAAATCCAAGCTGGGAGTTATATTTGAAAAATGTTGTGAAATTAATAAAAAAGCGTATAGAAACCTGCCGGACTGTGAGTTTTGTTAGTCGTGGCCAAGCATAAGAGATTTGTCCACAGGCAACATGATAAATCACCAGATACGAAGAAGTTTGAAATAGTGAATGAATGATTAATCCATATCATTGGCACCAAATTACAAAGTTATTTTCATAAAACTCAATGGAAACTATTTGGAAATTTTCTGAAACATTAAATAAGAATAAATGATATAGTTGTAATATAACATGAGGACTGTTTATTAAGGCACAAGATTTGTCAGCAATTATAACTTATTTTATATGTAATAGAATATTATAAACATATTTCATATTATTACAGCTTTTTTTTACTATATTATAATAACAATGACAGTTAGAAACCAGTTATTACCTCTTTGTAATCTGATCATAAATGTAGGGGACTTGCTTCTACAGTGTTGCTTACAGTAAAGACATTAAATTATGTCTGGGTAGTTTATTTCCACCAGCAGCTGACTCCCTGCAGCGCTCCTCCCTGCACTACCCACACCCCTACCCCAACCAGCAGGAGGACCTTTGCCCCCACAGAGACTGACAGGAGCAACAGGAGTCCAGGCGATGCCCCGGCCACAGGCGGCGGGGGCCGGGGGTGCAGGACGTACAGGGTGGCCTGCTCTTTGCCCAGAGGGTTGGAGGCGCTGCAGGTGTACTGCTGGCCCGGCTCCACGTCTCTCAGCTGGCTGACGGTGCGGTAGTGGGCCGGGGTGCCCTGGGCCAGCGGGCCGACCGGGGAACCCTCCAGCAGGTCGTCGGGGCCCAGCCACTGGACATCCGGCAGCGGGGAGCCCTGGACCTGGCACAGGGCTCTGTAACTGGACTGCTCGCTGCCCTCCACCGTCAGAGCCAGGATCTTTGGAGGAGCTGCAGCACGGACAGGAAGAGGGAAAATGGATGAGTGAAATAAAGGGCCACAGTCACCACCTGCTGGTGGGGCCGCAACACCAACAGCAAAAAAACATAATCTAAAACAATTAATCAATCAACTGTCTCTCAATCAATCTTTTGGTGCTTTAAGAAATGAGGGGGGGTCCGACAACAACTTTTTTCCCCCGGGCTAATCCGGCCATGGCTTCCTAACTTAGTGGGCAGTAGAACCGTACCCTCCACCCTCAGCCTGGTCCCCATCTTGTCCTCGAAGCTGATGTGTTCCCGTCCCTGAACCTCCACCCTGCAGTAGTAGCGTCCGCTGTCCTGCAGGGTGGCGCCATTGATGCGTAGTGACAGGTCGTGCTCTCGCGGGTTGCCCTCCAGCCTGTAGCGCTGGTCCTGCCGGGGCCCCGGCTCGCAGGTGGGGGCCCCGAGCCGGCTGGTGCAGCGGTACAGGACGGTGGCGCCCTGGCCATGGCCCAGGTGCCACAACACCTGCAGGGTGGAATGCTGGGAGTGCTGCGGGTGGCTGAAGGTGCAGGGCAACACCACGGGGTAACCGTCGACGGCTCGTACCTCCGGCTGCACCTTCACGTACCAGCCGTCATCGCCCCAGACGAGGCCTGGTTGGGGGGGGTTAAAGGGCATGTTAACGCTACAGCTGATAGTCACCGGTCACCAAACAGAAACAGGCTCACATCTCGTCTCCGTTACATCTCGGTTGTAATAAAAAAGCTGAGATGCTGTAGATTCCTGGTGTTTAACAACACTGAGAGCCCACAGCCTTGGTAACACAGCAATGCGATGATGTTAAATGCTAATGTTTACCATGTTCCCCATCATAGTTTATTAGCAGCTAATTAGCATTAGATGGGAACACCATTAGTTCTGCATGTATTTATTCATGAGCAGATTGTTGGTCAATTTAAAACAAAGGAACATTCACAAGATGTTTAAAGTTATTTCAGTTCATCCTGAGGGGAACATGAACATCCAAACCACATTTAATCTCAGTCTACTTGATGCTTGTTGAGAGAATTTACTCTGGATTAAAGTGGTGAACTGAACCTCTGACAAACACCAGTCCCCACAGACCTGCTGCAGACGTGGCTAAGGACCACATAAGGACGAGGGACGGGGTAAAGAAAAGGGAGGGGTTTATGCACCCGCAGACTGCTCGTTCAGGGCTGCAACTAACAATTATTTTAACCTGTTTTCTCAGTTGATCGATCAGTCCTTCATCTAAAAAAATCTTAGAAAATGGTGGAAAATATGCATCACAAATGTCCAAAGCCAAAGGTGACATCTTCAGATGTTTCATGTTTTGCAACCAACAGTAAAAAAATCCAAAGAGATTCAGTTCACTCTCATAGTAGAAAACAGAAAATATTCACCTCTACGAAGCTGGTATCAGAGGATTTTTGCCCTCCAGTTCTACTTTCCCTCTAAAGACGTTCACTCATTTTCTGTTAATTTTCATTTTTTGGAGAGCTACTTACATTCACTCAACACCTGCCTTGTGTTTCACACACTGAACTTTTTCTCTGTGATCCGAGAGCAACCGAAACCCACTGTAACTGTAACATGTACTGATAATTCACCATTTTATTGACTCTTTTCAACCAAAATTTTACCAGAGCTCAGTTTTACTTGTGAATCTAAAAAGAATCTGAGGCTGCTACTGTTTTTAGTAGTAGGCTGCTACTGGTTCAGTTCACCAAGTGCTACTGGTCCAGTTCACCACTTTAATCCACAGAACCAACCACATCGCTTCCTTAAAGATATAGAAATAATACCTCTGCCAGTTTAAGTGTTTATAGATCCGCTCACCTCCTAAAGCAGATGACAGCAGAGTCAAAGAGCTGCAGACCAAGCAGACGTCCATGGTGAGACAACGGAGGAAACCACACAACAAGGTATAATGTGAATGTGTGTGAGTGTGTGTCATGTACGTGACTCAGTGCCTCCAGACACCACCAGTCTTTCTTCTATATTTGCTTCATGTAACAACAGGAAATCAGTTTTCTTCCTGTAAGTTACAGCAAAATTAGAGAGCCTTTGATTATTTGGACACAACCACACGTAACTGTGGGCTTGATTAAACACCGACAAGACAAAGATGAACCGTGTGCGTTTGACCTTCGGGCCCCTATAGCACTAGACCCAGAAATAATTTGACCCCTGAGGCCTTTGAAAAGACAAACACAAAAAAATCACTTTTTGAATTCTGAACATCAGGATGTGAAATTACTGGCTCAGTCTTGTTTTTGGGTACAAACTTTGTCAGACAGCCAGAGGCAGACATCTAACTGACCAAGAGTCAGATCTCCATGAAATACCCTGATCCCATTCCTGCTCCCCAGATGCTGAAGCCTTTGGCTTTTTATTGACCCTCAGAACAGACTTCACATGTTTCACTCCACAGCTGGTCCAGTTCTAAGAAGAGAAAAATCATCGGGGTGTTGATTCTTCTTTCATATTACTGAAACCTGTGGACTGCAACATCAGCAGGACATCAGACTTTAAAGTGGCTGTAATCAATATTTTTATAATAACAGTATATAAATGACGATGTTCAGGAGTCTGTCTGCTTCCCCTCGGCCTCACGAAGTCAGTCTCAGCTGCTTGTCTATCTGTAAACGTCCACCGTCCCTCTACCTGCTCTATCCTCCATTTGATGGGCCCATGTCGAACCCCAGTGCAGTTTCTTTCACATTCGCCTCTTTTACATCTATCTCTTTAAAACTAGCAGGAAATTCTGGGTTTCTAGTGACACATTTCACATTTCAGGATCTTCCTCATCTGCTATTTTAGTTTGAGGGACTGAAGTGTCTCCACAAAAGCCTGAGAATGTGGCAGCCGTTCTTTCTCCTTCTGTCTGTGACTGTCACAGGTAAGACCTTTGATTCTTAGCTCAGGTGGGACAGGAGCCAACATGTGACGCTGTAGAGGTCTGGTTTGTCATTGTTAGTGTTTAATAAAAGCCTGTCTGCTTTACATTAAAGGAAACAGTTTGTCAGGACAACAATCAGGATTTCTAAGGGGTCAACCTGTGATTCTGGGGGATTCACAAGAGAAGAAAAGCTTCTAGAAAAACTATCGGATGAACTGAAATGTTGACCTGATGATGGCACTAGCGGAAAAGTCAGAGGATCACAGAGTTTTACAGTTTTAAGTTAGTTGAAGTTTTACAGTTCATCACAATCCATAAGAATTTTAAACCACTTTAGATTTACACTTTGATGGGTAAAACTGGAAAAGTTTCCCCTTAAAGTTTAGTGCTAAAAATGATCTGGGGATGCTGCAGTTTACATCCAGTTCCGTCCAGACTAATATATGGACTGAAAACTTAGAACAAAAGCATAAAAATGGGTAGTTAGAGATGCACGGTCTGACTCAACGGTAACTTTCACTTCTAAAAAAATTTGGAGCATGACTCTCCTGGAAAATTTTTGAGGGCACTAGTTTGGGGGGGCTGAAGTGGAATTTCTGTGGACTTCACCAGATTTTGTATGAAGATATCAATTAATTGAATCCCCTGGACGGAGATCCCCGGCTGGGAGACGTGTCCCTCCGCATCAGGGAGGTAGAGCTGACTGAGGATGAACCGTTCTTCTGCCGAGTGAAGCTGGACGGCCGGCGGAGTCCTCTCCACAGACAGATACAGCTTTCTGTGACCGATGAGTTGGGAGTTATGGAGGTGCTGCTCTGTAAACTAGGGGATGTGACTGTGATGAACCACATCAGTGCTTGTGTTGATGTTGACCTTTCTTATCAAAGTTATAAAAATCTGCATTTCATGTGTTGAAGATGGCAAAAACACATAATCAACAGTTTTAAATCATCCTGAACCTTTCAAGGCCAAAGCCAACACAGACTCCATCCTTTAGGAATCTGTACCTCAAGGTATTTATAGAAAAGAGAAAAATGTTAACACCCTCTAATTGGGGTGTGTGTGTGTGTGTGTGGGGGGGGGGGGGGGGGGACTCCCCCAGCACCCATCCGTAAGTGGGAGTCGGTGAAACCGCAAGTACAAGCCATCATTTTTACTTTCTAATTATAATCTTATAACCACATAGAGACATAATGTATAAAGTGATTTTTCAAATGAAATAAATTTTGTGAAAAAAACTCAAAACATCAAAATGCCAGTTTTCAGCTTCTCCCTCTACATGACATTGCAGCACAACACTCAGAAGGTTTAACCTGTGAGACTGAAAACAAGAAATGGGCGAAGGGAAACAAAGGTCTGTGTTTTACTGACTTTAATGAAACAAGTATATCAAGTAAAAACATATACATAAAGACAACAGGGAGACCGATGTGGAAAAAAAAAAGAGAACGGTGTAAAAACCTTGTAAAGTTCACAGGTATGACACATTTTAAAGGTTTACTTTTCATGCACTGATGAAAAGAGCTTTTTGACTAATAGTCGGCTCAGAAATGTTTGGTTTCATTGTCTCATATTTTGTCACAATAACAAGTTGGTGAAATAAAAAGAGTGCAATTCCTTCTATATCCACTGAAGCCAAACAATTAATTTTTTAAAAACTTGCAGTAAAGAGTCAGAGAAGAGGTCAAGGATTTTTACCAGACTGCGTCATGTTAAAGCTTTTGAAGTTTGATGGCAGGTAAACCCCAAATCCTGAGACTGTCCATGGTGAAGACTCCCTCTGGATCAGACAGCGCCCCCAGGAGGCTGGAGTGTGAGGTGGAGGGCCGACCACTTCCCAACGTGGTCTGGCTGTTGGCCTCCAGGCGCCTGAGAGTGAATCGTTCCCGACCTCTCGGTCCGGTCTGGACCGCCTGACCAGCTCTGTGCTCTGTGCCTGCGGAGAGCGAGCTGGGTGAAGCAGAGACGACGTATCCAACCACCGATACTCTGATGCTAACGCCGACTGTGTGCGGCCTCCTGCTGCTGATCATCTCTACAGGGGTCGTTGTTTACCGGCTTACCGGATGTTTTTGGTATCAGTACACCTCCTGCTCTGTGCCAAGTTTTAGGTATTGTTTGTTTCAACCATGGCACTCCTCCTCCTCCTCCTCCTCCTCCTCTGCCTCCACCTCCACTTCCTCCTCCTCCTCCTCCTCCCCCTCCTCCTCCACCTCCACCTCCACCTCCACACCTCCTCCTCCTCCTCCCCCTCCTCCACCTCCACCTCCTCCTCCTCACAAAAATTTCACTAAATTTGTGTAGTTAATAATTGATTGTAGCTCTTATTGTTTGTTTGCTGTCATTCTTCAGCCGGTTGAGGAGCTGAGGTGCTGTGTGAATTTACGTCCTCCAGCAGGGGGTGTCTGAGGGACTGAACACCCGGTGCAGCATCATCTCACAATGAGAGTTTAATTTGTCAGATTCAGAACTGGGCCAAAATGTGTGTTGATGCCAACAGTGAAAATAACATTAACACAAGGAAGAGTCGACAACAGACGTTAGCTCCTGGGAGAGACGCTCAAAATATGTTTGTATCAAAACCTAGAAAACCAGAGCAGAAGCTAATAAACGTATAAACGCTTTCAAACATGGTTTAGATCAATATCAGCGTTGGAGCTTCCCTGTCCAGCGTCTCTTATTTCTGCCCTTCGATGGTTCAGCCCAGCCAATCAGGTCGCCTCTACCTGTATCGAGCCCTGTCTCCAGGAAAGGTTTCTCATACCGTAAACCCTGCTTCACACGCAGCGCTCTGAAAACCCCAGAAAACCCTCTGTGGTTTGGTGAGAGCGGTGGCTGCCTGTGGTGCATCTGAGGCTTTTGCTGCAGCTCTTCACCGGCATTTGACACTGCTGAAACTCACATCCGAGCACACACACACACACACACACACACACACGCGCGCGCGCTCATTGTCAGACCTTTCTTTTAAGCTCAATGGTCCTCAGGTTGGTTTGATCCGACAAACAGAATCCAGATCAGTTAATGTTTTTTAGTCCAGAAGCTGCTTTCAATAACACTTCCTGCTGCCGCTGCTGTGTGTGAGCGTGTGTGTAATTGTGTGTGTGTGTGTGTGTATGTGTGCCTTAACCACTTTGTGGCCACAGGATGTGGCTGAAAGTGTGAAGCATCTGTTGTTCCATCTCCATGGTAACGAAGCAGGCCACTGTAGAAAAACCTGCCGTCGTAGACGACAATTGTTTCTCATGTCACTGCTCCTCAGGAACCAAAGGGGCCATTGACAGTGAAACCTTTGGTACCAAACATTTTCTGCTGCTTTTGCTCAGGCAGAACTTTAACTTCGACTTTTTCTAATATCAGAGAGAATAAAGGTACCATAGAAGAGCTCAGGGAAGAAGCTGTGTGATACTGTGCTGGTTATCGCCTGGTTAACGTCTGGTTAATGTCTTGTCAACAACTGGTTAATCTAGTTAATCTGGCTAACATCTCGTTAACGTCTCATTGTCTGGTTAATGTCTGGTTAACATCTGGTTAACTTCTCGTTATCATCCGGTTAACGTCTTGTTGTCGTCTGGTTATCGTCTGGTTATCGTCTGGTTACCCTCCATATAAGACGGGCTGCCTCCCTGAGCTCTTCCTTGGGACCCCCCAGGACCATCTCCCAGCGACTGGAGGGACAGTCTGGAGTCTAACATTACTGATGTGTTAGCTCTTTGTTTCACTATGTAAAGCTCCTGCCACCACCCATCCAACTACTACTAATACCAGCCCCCACTCAGATGGTTCTCCTGCACTGCGCGCCCCCCCCGAACACGACTAAGCTCTATGATCCCAAAACAAGGAGCCCTTACTGCTTTTGGTGTTTCTGAGATCAGACCCAGTCCTGGATCCTGGTGCGTGTAGCACAACCAGCCTCGTTCTCTGCCAAGATACATGTTTACACTCCAGTTGACAGGAGTTTTGTAAATTATTCATGTTTCCAAAATGAGGTATTACAAATTGGAAAAGTTGGCGAAGGATGGAGGATTCTATGAGCCACTTCCAGAGAGAGACATCCGGTGAAGCTGAGTCACCTGCCAGGGGTGAACCCGATCCGGGTCCAGGTCCCGGCAGGTGGCCTGGCTTCTCCCTGCTCTCGCTCCACACCTTGTCTCCTCCAGGTCTAGAGCTATTGAGGCTGCACCTTCAATAATTAATAGGAGCAGTGGGAGCCTTTTAGTTAGAAATTCAGGAGGCTCATCCAGACACTCAGCCAGTGACTCACCGTGTTTTACTGCGGTGCCATTGGATCATCTCTAAGGTTTAAACAGTGACCACGAAGGGGGCCCGAATGTCCTGTACATTCACCCTGGGTGAACCGGTGACGGGTCAGCCATGCTGACGGTGTAATGGATCTGTCGGAGCCTTCGGCTTTCAGACCACACTCGACCGAACAACAGCAGAGTGAAAAAACCGTGGATGTCGTTGCTCATTAAAGCAGAATTTACAGAGGGAAACCGATGAACTCTTGGGTCATTACATTGACTTGGACTTTGGTTAAAAGAGCTGCGTAAGTTGGTACTGATTACAGGTAAAATACAGACAGAATCAATTGTTGCATTTAAGGTGTCCACATACTTTTGGCCATTCATTTTTGTTTCAAGCCTGAAATTCGCTTCTTTTTAATCATTCGGACAAAATATATGAAAACATCTCATCCTCCTTTAAAAACATGACAAAACGTCCCCATGACAACAGAGCAACCTACTTAGGCCACTGAGGTCGACAGGATGTGCCCCCTCCCTACCCCTCCACCCCACTGAGAAAGTCAGTCTAACAACCCCAGAGATACAAAACAACTGTAGAGAGATGCTAACTGACTGGAACGCTCAGTCTGGGGGGGTCCTGCATCCTGTCTAGGAGGGGTGGGGGCCCTTTTACATGTCAATGGGCCCGTTGTCTCATAATCTGTCAGTTGCCGTATGATATTAAGAGTTACAGCAGCTATTCCAGCTAAATCCGATTTTGTTAGTGCCAAGACTCAGAACTTTAACTGTGAGTCTTAACACAGTCTGCCCCCCCATCCCACGCCCCACCCCCCCACGATACCTCTAGAGGCACAAAGAGGCAAATGAGCTCAGGGAGAAAATGACTGAAGGATGAGGGACTTGTTGGCTGCAGAACTTAACAGGACCGGGTATTTTACTGCCGTGGAACCGGACCCAGAACGGACCTGGTGGTCAGGACACACTCCCAGTCCGTCCTCCGTGACGTGAGTGTGCTGGAACAGTCTGTCCTGTGTGTGTGGGGTGTGTGAGATGTGTGTTGGTGTGAAGAGAAAGGTCCTGACCGCAGCCCCTCTGTTGTCCCCCCTGATCGGAGAACAATGGAGCATCGTTGTGTTTCTCTGGGCCTCCAGAAGCTTTCACACCCAGAACTGCTGCTTTTGCTGCTGCTGCAGTGTTTCCTGACACCCCCCCCCCCCCCACACACACACACACCAGTCAAAAAACATGCTCTCAACCTCTAGGACAGACAGGATGTTTGCTTCAAAGTAAAGGCACAAAAACTCTCTTTATGTTGTCTGAAAAGGGATGTGGTTAGTTTCTGTCATGAATTTACTTGAAGTCTCTGCTGTAATTAAAACCAGTGCTGATTGTATTAATTCGTCTACATCCGCAATCTCACTATTCTATATCTATATCATCTATATTCTATATCATAACCCTTATGATAGTAAACTTTACAAAACTCACACAAACTCAATATTTGATCTGTAAATAAAGCTGATGCTTAATGCAGTTATTACACTTTTCACTGCCAGTGGTAGAAAATACTGTTTATTAGAGGAAAATTAATTGTGATGAAAGCATCTAAAATGTAACTATTGATCAGAATTCACTGATGATATGAAAACATGAAATATAATCAGTTGGTACATGTAATGATCATTTTATCAAACACATTTTTTATCGTCAAAGGGAAAAAAAACAAAAGTAATGAATGTCCCCTGCTAAGATGAACTGAGAATTTCCTGTCAGGCAGAAACAACGACAATTACGTTTTGATTGTTTTGGTGTTTTCATGTGATTTTCTGCCAATTGGAAAAAAAAACGTAGAAAATCGCCTTTATTATCCTTTAAAAATTAATTAATCATTATTTTACAGCCACAATTAAATTCTGTTTTTTAGCTCATATTTAATCAAATTTAACGCCTTTACCTGCGGTATTTTTTTAATCAAATATAAATATCCACCGTTTATTTATAATTATTTACCCTCTGAAAAAGTCACGGTGAGAGCGTTTAGGCTTTGATTTCTTTTATTCTGAAACCCGTCCCCGGAAGTCAGTGTCTGCTCACGGCGTCCACCTTGACGTCGTCAGCGCTCCGACGCACCGTGAGCGAGCGACGCCGGAGTCTCTGCCGCAGTCGGAGCCGTCGGAGGAGCCGCTTCACCGGCGCCGGGCCCCGTCAGCATGTCGCACACCGTCATCAGCACCACCACCACGACCAGGACGTCCGGCGACGGCCTCCTCAACACGGGCTACACCCGCACCATCCCGGGACTGCTCAAGATCGGGCAGATGGTGAGGACGCGCAGGTTGAGCCGGAGTTTAGCCGGAGTTTAGCCGGAGTTTAGGCGGGGCTCGGCGGGGCTCAGCGGGGGCTCAGCGGGGCTCGGCGGCGGCTCGGCGGGGGCTCGGCGGGGCTCGGCGGGGCTCGGCGGCGGCTCGTCCACACCCACTCACCCTCCGGGCTTCGACTAGCAGGCGGAGCCGTTAGCTTCACTTTAGCTCGGACTTTCTGGAAAAAGTATCGAAATTGGCGTCCTGTCGTAACCGGGCGGAGGTGGAGCTCTGCCGCTGATGCTCCAGCGGCCTCGGTTTACCGTCAGCTTGAATAATTATCGATCACAGGCTTCCACCTTACCGATATTTTATCCATCATTGTTATTGTTATTATTGATTGACCCATTTATCTGGTGATCGATATGTCGGTTGACCGATGAGTCATTTGATCAATAAGGTGTAAAAAAGTGGAACATACCGCCACAGTTTCCCAGAAACCAAATGAAAGCCTCAACATTAAGGATGCAAGGAACATTATTTTCAGTATCTCTTAATATGCTGATTATTTTCTTGATTTATTGTTAAAATTTTCTTCCTTTTAAATTATTAAAAATTTCCTGCTATAATTTCCTAAAGACTAAACTCGTGAATTTAAGTAGCTTTATTTTATCCAACCAACACTCGGAACCCAAAGATATTTGATTAATTATCATATTTGACAATGGAAATAATCTCAAATCCTGAATTTGAGAAGCTGAAATCAGAGATTGTTTTATTTTTACTTAAAAAATGACGAGGCGATAACGTGATTATTGGAACGGCTGCTGAATAATTTACACACACACTTATATAAATTTACTGTGTGCACAGATATCAGCACACCACAACCACAGCATTAAAACCGGTAACTCAGGGCTGTTTCACAAAAGTAGAGCTAATAAATCAAGATAATGTAAAAAGCTGAACTCGACTTAGCCTGATCCGCTCGTCCTGGGTCTTTACGTCTCACGGAGGCGGAGCCTGGACGAACAGGTGCAGCTGTGTCAAACCAGGTTTAAGTGATTCTGAAACAGGGACGTTCAGGGTTTTATTAATTACGACAGAGTCAGACCAGATCTGTGTTAGTTAATTATATATTTAGCCACTGAAACTTGCAGTTGGTCGCTAACGTCCGCCAGATCTTTTCTGGCTCTGTTTTAACAGTCGTTCCTCTTTCCTTTCTTTCGAATAATATGTTTCCCTTCCTCATAATCCAAAGATGTTGTTGCCGTCAAAAACAGTTGAAAACAAGGCATTATTATTTGGCTATAGTTTAAAAAAAATCAGTGAAACGTAGTGTTTCAGTGCAGTTTTAACTCAGAACAGCTCAGTCTCATGTTTCCATAGAAGAAAATTGTGGGGAAGATTGAAAAAACTATAATGTCCCACTAATGCACCATCATCTGGGTTTATGACACCCGTGTCACCAGTGGTTCTTATGGGTTAACTGACAATATCAGCTGTATATTAATGTGCCAATAAGTCATTGTTCTCATTAGTTGACTACTTGCTACATCAGCTGTGTAGCGTTGGTTAGTTTTGTTTACTTGTGACAACGGTTGCAGAGGAAAGAAAAGCGATGATTTTAACCCTCGGAGCCAGAAAAGTTGCTGAAACTGTTGAAGACGGTAAAAACACGTTGATCTAATTAGAACCAGACGTTTCTATGGACACGACGCTCCGTGTTCTGAACTCCACCAGGGGGCGTCGCCCCGTATAAATGAACCCTGACGCTTTTGACGAGCGTCAGACGGCACCAATGGGTGTCGACCTTAACACAATAAGATCAACCAAGCCTGGCTCTTAGCCTGGTCCGGACCGGGTTGGCTCCACGGGATGAATCTCCATGGTAACTAATGCTCCACTGCTTTAGTGGAACCGAGTCCCGACTAACTTTAGCCGGGAGAACTGATAAATCCAGGCTTAATCCGCTCTAGGTTTAGTGAAACAGTATCTGGTAGTATTAAAGGGGATAATGTGTAAGAGCTGGTCAACTGTCCAATTCATACTCCAAACCCATAGGGGGCAGCATATTACCAGAAAGGTGGGGTTTCCACCCCTATTGTGAGAAAGGAGGGAATTCACTCTTTGGTGCCCCCACACCTGCACACAGGTTTACCTGGTCGACTGGTGTCTCAAGCTATTGTTTCACACCCAGTCAGAGAGACTGGGTGGTGGAGGGAGTAGAGGAGGAGCCATGAGAGGTGGAGGAAGGTGGAGGAAGGTGGGGGCTAGCTGGTTAGCAGGTGGGGGCTAGCTGGTTAGCAGGCAAACTCTATAGCACACAGATATCGATGCACCATCAAAATGTTATTTCTTCACGTTCAGATGATTTCAGTTGGTTTTTGAAGGTTTTTTTTAATTTATATTTAGCCCCTTTACACCTGGTAAATGGTTTTAATGTTGCTGCTGATCGTTGGCTGAGTTTGAACTTCTCTGCCTGTCATGATGATAATAGATTTACAGGATGCATCTCTGATGTTCTTTGATGTGTGAGATATCTAAAGTATCAGTCCAGAGATAATCGGTATGTTCCTGCTTTCTTTCTTCTTGTCAATAGATGTGATGCACAGAGTCAAACCAACACTGAACGTCTCCTACTAACGCGCGTGCGTGTGTGTGTTTGTGTGTGTGTGTGTGTGTGCGCATGTGTGCGTGTGCGTGTGTGTGTGTGAGACAGCCTGATGTATCTGTTTTCCTCTGAGCCACAGAGAACCATTAAAACACTGGCAGACATGTTCCTTCACCACAATGAACACACACACTCCCACATTAAGACTCAGTCACACACACAGTCCTGCTGCTGTAAACTCTCACTACAGCACCAAATGTGGATTCATCCTCTGCTAAACATAGTCCCCAACAAAGCCCTGTTTTATCATCTTACTTTCCCCATTTAGCTCAGTCAGTATCTTTGCCTGATAAAAGTGGAAGTGGCCAAACAACTGAGCCTTTTTTAAAAATGAAATAATAGATCTATGACGTGTTTTGTTTTTTTTTTTTTTTAATTTCCATCTTCAGTAGGAACTAATGGGCTCAGAGCTGAGAGCCACAGATAGAAAAGGGAAGTCAGAGAGTGTTGAGAGACGGACGAACACACTGATGGTTCTGGATCGCACGCTGAGTTTGTAGACGATAAGAATTATGACAGGTAAGTATGACAGGTGATCCAGGGTTTAATAATTAACATTTGCTCGGTGTCCTCTTTCTGCGTTCTTTTTCCAGGTGGCTCTGCTCGTCGCCTTCCTTTGTGTCCACTCTGTGGGCGGCTGGCCGGGCTGGGCCGCCTTCCAGTACTTCGAGGTCGTGACGGTGTGGTTCCTCATCGCCGTTCTCATCTTCTTCCTCATGCACCTGTTCAGGCTGCAGGCGAAGATGCCGTGCATCAACTGGCCGCTGACGGTGAGTGGTGGGGGGGGGGTGCAAGATAAATCTCACACAGTCACCACCTGTGTGTGTGTGTGTATGTGTGTATGTGTGCGTGCGTGCGTGTGTGCGTGCGTGCGCGTGTGTGTGCGTGCACGCAGTGTTATCGCTGCAGGATTGAGACACCTTCTCACCGTCTGCACCACTGATCTGACGCTTTGATCAAGTGCTACAGGAACTTACAAGATGTTTTACCCAAAACTGAAGCTGCGGGTGTGAGCAACCACTTTTGGTTTTATTTTTCTGTCCTCTCAGCACTGAACGGAGTTCAGCTTCAGTATTCCTCCTGCTGGATTATTTAGGGTCTATTTCACCAGGTCTGCATGCAGTTATTACACTTATTGCTGATTTATGTGCTGAGAGGATCCCTACAATAGAGAACATTTAATATGGAGAAGAACCAGGCTTTGCATGTTTTCTTTCCAGTGCAGAACATTTGATAATGAAGCCCGGCTATGACTTCTTGGGCTTTCATAGGGGAAAATGTCGGTGTTAATTATTAAATTTTTTCACTGGCGTGTAGAGCGTAGGCTCCGTTTCCATGTTATAGATTCATATCAACACAGGTTCTCAGAGTGTAATGGGATTCCTCAGCCTGTAGTCAGAACCTCCACGAGAGTCCGGCAACCAAAAAGTGTTTTATTTTTCACAGAGGAAAAAATGAAGTACAGAAACTGAATTGTCGTTTTAGGAAGAGGAACCAGCAAAGATGACAAGGACTAAATCACTTATCACTTATGAAACTTTCTTACTGACACGTTTGTAGGATCAAAATCTTTTGACTTAGTCAACTAACTAGATAGTCTGTCGATTGATTGAATGTTGTTTCCTGCTGGCTGACGACGTTCTAGAAGCCTCTCAGGCAGTTTGGACGCGCTCTGAAAAACCTTTGATCGTTAGCCAAACCTTGTTCCTGCTGTTTCAGGAGTTCTTCCATTACTCCGTTGGGAGCCTTCTCATCTTCATCGCCTCCATCATCGCAGCGTTGAAGGGCAGAGACGTGTCGGCGCTGGTGGCCGGGTCGGTACGTAGATACACAGACGCCGGGATACCTGGGTAAATCGGCAGAACCGAGGACCGTACACACCTGATTTCGCTTTTCCTTTTTTTTTTTTTTTTCTTTTTGGACTTGTGAGAACAAACTGAACTGGATCGATTGGATCACAGGATTCAAGGCATTAGCTCATTTACAGTGTCAGACAGCATTTTAACAGCATCAGTTAACCGCGATAATATGTTTTAGTCCAGAGTTTGCACCCCCTGACTGCCCCCCATCCCCGAACAACAGACTCGTATGGCGCGTCTCTCCACTGTCTCCGCCACAAAAAGAGAGAGACCAATGAAACAGAAGAGAGACGCAGCCTTAGTTTGTCATGGATGTCGCTCATTACACCTGATCTTAGGTTAGTTACGAATACGCCTGAATTCCTGCTGAGTTTAAGTTACTTCTACATGAGTCTCGCTATCACACTAATCTCCTCCTCTCCATATATTCTGGTTCTTTTTAGATTTATTCATGCATATAAAGAAAATACTCAGGTAAAGTTAAGAATCTAAAATTTGTACCTAGGTAAAGTACATTTCATCACTTCCTGAAACGTTCTGTACACAAATAAGACACAAATATGTGACAGCAGTGAAAAAATATCTTTACTTTTTTTTCTTTTACAGTCTTTGGATTCATAGAAAAACATACAGAACAAGTAATGATTTTTATGTACTTACTGATATCCTGTGCGGTTAAAAAGCCAAAAGGTTTGCATGTATGAAAATGAAAAATTAGAATTCTACAGCTGAGAATATATCAATGTCAATGACTTCCTAGGGTCCAAAATAACAGGAAATCAGTCAATCGTCAGTAAAAGTAATGAAATAAAACTTTATTTAATTCTGTTCAGTGTATCAGTCCAAGGCCTCTAATTTCAGTTTAGTGAGAAGTTTGAAACTGCAGTTTTTCTTTGTAGTTAATTTTAGATCATAACCATCAGCACACACACACACACAGGAAGAGGTAGCCACACTCTGTGCTGCAGTTTTGAGTTGCTGATTATACAAACGGCCAAATCTCCTCATCCACCTGCTCATGAACAGGTGGAATTTGTCCAGGTGAGACAAGCAGGTGAGGACACGGGGGGGTTCTGGGTCTGACGTGGATCAGTCCTGTGGGCAGTGTTTTACCCCGCTGGTTGAAATGATGCAGTCAAACTCTTGGAGGTTAAATTATGACAAAAGAAAAGGGATTGTGGTCACTGAAAGCAGAGGCAGACTCAATACAAAAACAAACTATTAAAATCCCCTCTGAGGGGTTTCCCCTGTCTTCCTGCTTTTGCCCCCGCCCTGCCTCTAATTACACAGGAAGTCACGCTAAATTCTTTGCTGATAACGTTGTTGGTCTGAGGAGCCGGTTTCTACGGAAACCTGTCCGACCCGAGCGCTGCCTCTTCATCAGTCAGAAACTCTGACTGTACTGTTTTATTTAGGCTTTATTTAAATGATAAGATCCAAACTGTAAAACAGAATTAGACAGAACATTAGAAAAGGAGCAGGAAAGGAACAAAGTCGACTTCATTTTCTGTTTGTGTGACTTAAATTGTGTCGTTGTGTTTCCATTGTGTTTATTTTCAGGTGTTTGGGTTCATTGCAACATTCCTGATGGCCGTTAGTTTGTGGACGTCTTACAGTGTGACCTGTGGTCCTCATCAGACTGGTACGTCCCGTCCTGGGTGGACACCGTTGTTGCAGCCGTTTACGGCATCACCCTCATGTTTCCAGAAAATGAACCTGCAAAAAATAAACATTAAATAAATGCAGACTTTAAAAAAAAGAGAGAGTCACAGTAATCTTGTTCGCGATGACGTGGTAAAATAACCAACCCGAGCAGGACAATATGAAACCACCAGCCGATCAGAAGGAACAACAGAGTGATGGTCAATGAACCATGAATTCAGCAGTAAAACAGCATCAGAAAAGTAGAGCTGCAGCTGTCGGTTGGTCGGACAATAGTTCATCAACAGAAAATTAATCGGCAACTTCTGATAATCCATTAGTTGCTACAATTTTCAAGCAAAAATAGAAATATTCTCAGGTTTCAGCCTCTGAGATGAACCTGTGTCCTTTTTTTTGTCATATGTGACAGTTGATTGATTGTTTGATGGAAGAAAATTGAAAACACCCTTTTTTCACTCTATTTTAAACATTTATAGAATAATCGATTAATGAACAAAATAATTGTCAGATAATTCAATAATGAAAATAACTGTTGCAGTCCTGGAACAGAAACAGATGGACAGTGTGCAAAATGATTAAATACCATGATAACTCCTGCAGGTTGTTTCTGATACAGATGTCACCCCTAGTTTTCAGGCAGCAGCTGAATATGAGAAAATGACCAGCGATCATTTACTAGTTTACAGAAAAATGTCACTGCAGAACTTCAAACGTGTCACTTCCCAGAGGAACTAGCTGTTTTATACAAAAGATCCGGTGTCTACATGAATGAATCTCCAGGGGTCTTTTGGGGGGGGGTGATAGGGTGAAGGTTTAGGTCTCCCTGTGCTGCAGCACATTGAGTTAAGGCCCCTCGTTATTGGTTGCTGCTCAACGTCAATCAAGCTGAGCTTATTCGTTCATAAACTGTTGGGAGGCCTGTTCAAGCATTTGACGTGCCCAGGGTTTGTCCCACAGCCTCAGTCTGAAACCGTCCTGCCGCCGTCAGTGAGGAATGCCAGAGATGCTAACCGCAAATCCGCCACTAAAGGGGAACCGAAAGACGGAGCTGTGATTTTATTCACTGAGCTGAATGTCTGTTTCATAAAAGATGGTTCAGCTGATAGACACGTGAATCAGATCCACATGACAGAAATTATTTTTACTGTACTGAGAGTCTGACTTTCTTTCTCCCTCCTCCTATCTTCCCTTGTTTTTTCCTTTTTCATCCCACCTCATCTCTCACACCCATCCATCCTTCCTTCCTTCCTCCTTTCCTCCTTCCCTTCCTCCCTCCCTCCCTCCGTCCTTCTTTCCCTCCAGGTGCAGCAGTGTAAAACAGGCGACCTGCAGCACAGGAACCAGGCGGCCGTGTCGGCAGTTTGCTATGTCCTGGCCGATTCTTTTTCTGCCCGGCAACCAGCCTTCGTTTTCAACAATCTGAAACGTAAATATCCCTGATCCTTACAGTAAAAACCTGATAGGACAGTAGGTACATTATTACTTAGAATGGATTTTTTTTTTTTAATTACACATTGAATCTTATCAAATTTCTGAAGTCACATATCCAAGTTAAAGGTGCTCAGTGTCACATTTTAACCATTGATTGTATCAGTAACACATTTGGTGCAAATAATCAGTCACCTGGTGTTGTTGTATTACTACGTTTCCCATCATCCCCGCTGCGTCCCGCCCTCACTCGGCCTCCCTGAAACCGGTCGACATGTTTAAAACGATTTTTACTATCCGTAATCTTTTGCCATTATCTCACCATCAGCTGTCAAAGATTCAGAGAGGCTTTTTAGAAAAGTGGAAGCTGCATTACGGCGCCCCCTTCCTGTTGTTTGCCGTAAAGCGGTCCGGGTGTTTTCCTTCCAAACTCCCACAGGTCTGAGCGCAGCCACATTTTCTGTGTCGCCTCTCTGTCGCATTTCCTCAGTGGTTTACAGTATCCAGCTTGAAGTCTCATCCATTCCAACTTTTTTATTCCACTTAGGAAGTTTCTTAAGCTCAGTAAAAAGCAGTTTGGACCATGGACATGCAAAGCTCTTTTTTAAAATCACTTTTCTTATCCCCAGCAATGAAATAATGCAAAGTATAGCCCTGTTAACCTGCTATGCCAATTTTGCTAACACACCAAAAAATTTGCGTGCCAACATTGTCATCATTCTGGTGTGCTAACAAACATTAACAAGCCAATATTTTTACAGAAAATAGCCTGCATGCTAATGACTATGTTAGCATGCTGAAACATCACTCAGGGGCTAATACTTCTATGGGCTAAAAACCAACGCCATGCTAAACATTTATTTGATTTGAAACAATGAAAAATGAAACGCTGGCATGCTAACAATGCAAACAGACACGAAAATCGAGAAGAAGAAAAGGTAAGTTAGGTGATAATCAATATTTTCCTTATTATCAACAACTTCCATGTGTAGAGCAAACACAAAAAACAAGTTATGCCCCCCCTCCAAAAAAATTACTCATTACTCAAACCTTTTTTCTGTGTAACATTTTCCATATATTGCAGTGCCCAGCTGTTTTCCAATATTAAAAATCTAAATCTTTTAGAAGTTTCAATCTTCAGCCAAGGGGCTTGGATCTCAGAACCACAGATTAGGGAAGTCAGACAGTTTGTGGGGATACAGTAACACACTGTTGGTTGAGTCTGCACATGAAATTTGTTGATAATAATAGAAAATCTAGAATAAATCCAGTGATATCCCTCAAACTGTGATTGCACTACTGGATTAAAAAGAAAGAAAGTGCCATTGATTATAGATGATAACGGTAAAATTGCCATTAACTTTGACTAAAGTGAACCAAAGCTCTCCTGCTCTAGGTCATCAACTACACTTCCCGTCCGGTTTCTCCTGGAAGACACAGGCGCTTTTAAAAACAAACCATTTAAATCTAAATTGAATCTGATTTTTCTCTCATCACGCACTCAAAAAAACACATCAGAACAAAAGCAGTGTCTAAATTAAACTAAAAAGTGATAATGATGTTTATGGAGCCTCCCAGGGGTCATATGATAGAGAATACTACTGATATGGAAATCTGTTTGCATGGATTTATAAACTTAACCCATATATTAATAAAACATACTTAGATTAACAAAGCATGTATGTAAAATAGTTACATGTACATATGTTAATACTGAAAACGTAAACATGGATTTAGATATCATATATTGTATTATATGTACAGATTGATATGCATAATTGGATTGATGACATTTAGGCATGGATCAAAAACATTTGCACTTGGATTATAAAACATGTTTGGATTAATAAAATCTATGTACACACTGATAAAATGTGCACATGGATTGATAAGACATGGATAAATAAACTCCACACAGATTGATAAAATTTGTGTACAGAAGAAAAAAATGCACACAGATTGATAAGATGTATAATTTGTAAAACACAGAATAAATAATACGTACAAATTAGCAAAAAATGTGCAGCTTAATGTTAATAAGCTGCTGGCATTAAGAAGGAATAAAACATACAGACACTGATAAGGAAACACCACAACAGATGAATAAAATGTGCGTACAGAGTAATAAAACATACACATGGATAAATAAAACATGCAAAAGGATCCATAAGATGGATGCATACTCTAATGCCCTTGTGGATTTATAAAACATAAATACACACATAGAAGGATTAACCCAAACATAAACATGTACATATAAAAAATAAAAACAAACAAACTTGCATGGATTAAAAAAAAATGTTTGTGCAAGACTTTTGAAATATGCATCTGGTTTTCAAAATAAAAGAGGGATGTTACAGTTGTTTTGAAGAAGCTTGAAAGCGATTTAGCTTTGAAGGCACAGGCTCATAACTGGTGTCCGAAAATAGTGAAAACACTATAAATATCTGGTTTTCTGCACTTATTAAAAAAACACGGCACGTTTGCCTTTGAACAGTTCCATCTGTTGAAGCACAAAATACATCACTAATTACCTCCTGGCTCGTACTTTGTCCTTGCATGTCGTAGTGTTTTCACTATTTGTTGGACGTTTATTAATCTGTGCTTCCACTTAGCAAGTATAGAGATTATATCATATAATCATATTGTCTTAATATATAACCATTGTATCCATCTAACCCACTTAGACCACCGGTTCACTTACACTTAATTAACGGGTGCACACAAATTTCCAGACATATGGCCCCTGGCTCCGTAGTTGTCTGACCAGTCACTGTATCCGTGCCATTAAACAGCTGTTTACTTAATAAAACATTGATAGCTAGGATTACATAGCTGGGATTAAAATCAAGTTTGTGTTTTTTAGTTCTACAAACATGTCCAGTCTACCAGACAATCAACTGAAGTGGATATTGCACTAGTTCAAACCAGAAAATATCATATAAGACTATTATCCATGTTAAATTAGCTAGTCTGAGGAAAATAACCATAGAAGTTGACGAGAATAGTGACCTGCCAACACTAGAGCTGCCTCTATGAACGTTTCAGTAAAAGTGAAGGTCTAAAACCTTAGTTTGGTCTCACTATCTAATCAACACCTTTTTGATACCTTACTTTGAGGAATGTAAATGTGTTTTTACTGCAAAACCCTTTTCTCACTCCAAGTGTTAAAATATATCTAAGCACAAACTGCTGTAAAAGAACTTTGTCTAAGTACAAAAAATAAATATCTTGTTTTCTACTTAAATCAGATATTAACTCATCAAAATAAAGGGAAATGATATTATGAATCTGACCAGACAGTTCAGTTCTTGAAAGTTTTCAAAACTCTGCTGTGGATGCAAAAAAAGTAGCTAGTCAGCTAATTACTCCTTAAAGCTGTTTACTCATGAAAGTTCATTAGCTAGCACAGGTTAGCTTATTACCAACAGTGACCTTTTGTGTGGAGAATTACCTAAAACAGCTATATTCCAATGAAATACTTTGTTATTGAGTGAAAGTTTTTCTGCAAAATTTAATTCTATTCTAGCCCTAGCTAACAAGCTAATGCTAACTTAACTTGGCCTCAGTGAAATCACAATAATCCTGCTAGTGAGCCAGGGCAACTATTTGTTTTCTTTGAACTGTATTAATGTTACCCTATTTTTACCAACAGTAGCTAGAACTAATTTTACTTACTAATTTTACTTTAATGTTAAAAATGATTAAGTATGAATGAAGGTGGAAAAGCTGTGCAGCGGCAGACCTGGGTTAATCTGGTCATGCTAAACTAGCAACAAAACTGTCTTGGGAACAATGTAAAACACCTTTGAGCCACTTGAATATCCCTTATACTTAAGAATTGTGCCTCAGTCATTTGTTCTAATTTTCATTCTATGCTAGCATTAGCTAACAAGCTAATTCTACTGTAACTTGGCCCTGTCTATGATGATATCAACGCAATCTATTTGTTAGCTAGGGCTACTCTCTCTTTTTTTTTTTTTTTTATGGAATAACCAACATGTTGCAAAAGTCACTAACTGTCGTACCTTTACTGTAATGTTAAGGTAAAAGTAAAGTGTCATTACCTAAGACAGAAGCTGCTGGTTTCATAAGGAGGAATTATTTAATTGAAAACTAGACATTTTAACATATACGTATCGTTTTGACACACAGAAATCAGGGCAGTTTATATGAAACCTTTTACCAGAGCTCTGTTTTTGCCACTCGAGTTCAGAGCGGTTCTGTCTCTGAGAAATGTTTGTAGAATTAAAAATCACATCCACTGATGTTTTTCTCCGGGTGCTGAAAGAACATGGACATCGGTGGGTTCTTCTCCTCGATTTATTGTGAAATTCTCCTGCCGTTTCCTCGTGATGACGTGAAACTGAGCTCGGTTTCTGGTCAGAGACGTTAACCGTCAGATTACTGCCTTATCACTGATCAGATGCCAAACATCTTACGTGATGCTTCAGATTTTACACTGAACGTGTCTTGACATCTCCTCTGGAGCAGCACAGAACTAAGAGTGAAGGATTTATTTCTAATAAGATTAAAATTGAATGTTTCACTATTCTGACTATGGCCATGTGGAAGTTTCGGTTTATTGGACAAGTATAAAGGATTTAAATACAAATAATGGTCCTGTTTCTGCTGCGACCCTTGAGGCCCCTACTCACCTGTGATAAGAACTCAGTCTAATGGGTTCACAGCAGGTCACCTGACGACTGACAGGTGAATATCAGTGGTTTGATCACAGCTGAGATGAGACAAGTAGCCGATCAGTCGATGGAAAGAAAGATAATTGGAAACTTTTTTGATAATGGACAAAAACTTGTCTCGTGATTGTCAACTTTTATCACACAGTGTGTGGGGTCTTCACGGTGCGACACCCTGCTGTAGTCACAAAGCTGTTTTTATACAGTAAGATATTTGCTGTGATACACTCAGATATTGTTTTGAAGTTCTTTAAAGACCAAGACGTTCACATATGTTGTGTATTTGCTGCTTCACTGTACTGTATTTTATTTTGGGTCTGAACCCGTTTGACATGTTAAAGCTTTATTTCCATTAAAGATGCACTGATAAAACTGCTGATGGGCCGATACCATTTTATCTGACCGCGGTAAAAAGATCCAACCTGATGTTGACAAATACCAGAAGAACTAAAACAGCGATCATCTTTTGAGGTTTATTTAGCTGCTTTGATTTTTTTCGATTTTCTATTTCTGTCATTGAACTTTTTCCATCAGTATCTGCCCAGTTTTGGTATCGAATTTGGATTTTTTTTTTTTCTATTGTTGCATCCTTCATATTTTGACCTTAAACCTGGATTTTTTTTATAATTTGCTGCCAGGAAGTTGTTTGGAACCAGAATTAATCTGACCATCAATGTCCAGAAGGACATTTCAGCTGCTGATGATACAAACACTGACGGCTGGAACTTTTAAAAGCTGTGTCGCCGTCTACTTTTATTCAAGAAAAGATTAGTACCACATGAAATTCGTTCAGTGATTCACTCTTGCTCCAGGCCAGACAAAATCCGACTGTTTACATTATTTATTTTGGCATGTGTGTATTTTCTGCTGCTTTACGATGCTACTGTCACTGATGCAAGTGACCTGATTTAAGGCTGTGTGTCCACTGGGAGATACAAAATGCTGGTACACGTTCTATAGTTTAGACTCATAAGTACTGATCCAGAACCGCCACACAACGTACCATGATCTCAGAGATGTGGGGAAAAAAAATAAATCTTTGAAAAAACACACAGAAGAAATCTGATACATGAAGAAAATGGATATACAAAATAATGGATTGGCAGCAAGTCCCAGACTTTTTCGATGATGGGCGTAGATTAACCAAAAAAAGGGATTTACCCTGACCGAGAGGTCTCTGACACTGAAGTCAATACAAACTGTGTAATATCAGCGATAATAATCATAACTTTGTTACTAATGCACCTTTCAAAACAAAGTTACAAGGTGCTATACAGTATAAACAAATAATAAAAGTGACAAATTCCAAACATCCAAGATGGATTTGGATATTTTTTTTTCTAGATAGTTTGTCTTGACTTTACTAAATCTTGTTTTTAGTTGCTTTAGATCCACCTGATGTTTTTAACAGAACGGAGGCCGATTGTATCACAATCGCAAAACCTCCTGATCTTTTCTTAGCACTGCGAGGACTTCCTTTCTGTGGCTTCAACATCGAGCTTCAAAGCCCCTGCTTGACCTTGGAAGCAGCAGCTGACAGCAGATAAATGTCTGACAGAGGTTGTGTCATATGGCTGAAAGCTACTAAATGGACCCTGATGTTGGATTGTTTTGTCAGATGCTGTTCTCAAGGTCAAGAATGACCTTTTAGGCTCAACCTTAAGAGGGTTAAAGAAAAAACAATGTTACAAACAGACAACACAGACAAAACAGACAATTTACTCAGACTTACGTAGGTTCCTTTAAACTCAGTGCAACTCATCTAGAATCAAGCGAGAAATTCTACTTGCTTGTACTGATATTAGACCATAGTCACCAATATCACTACCGATGTTCATTCCTCCATCATCAAAAGCAGGTAAAGTACTGCATGATGCATCTTTATGGGGCCTCCACTGGATATATGACGCTAATATTGATACTCAAACAAGACCATCAGTAGTATTGACGCTCAGAGAGTTTGAATTCTCAACATTCTTCTCGTAACAAATTTTCCGAGCTCCCAAGTGACTGAAACATCAATGTTTTCCTTAGATGTTGGTTAACGATTCTGGATCAGCACTAGAGATAAAATATGGAGTAACACTGCTATGGTCTTTTAACCAGGACAAGCCCATTGGACTTAAGACACCCTCATAGTTTTGATTATTTAGATTTTTCTCCAAAGTGCCTTAATGTTCTGTTGATATGTATATTGGTCCTTTGACCTGCTGTTTGTGGGTCTAATGGGGTGGAAAATGGTTTCAAATGAGGAAAGGTACTGAAGAAAAAAGCCAGTTTAGAAAATGGCGATGGATGACTTGAGGCTTGTGCTGGTGGGGTGAAGAAATGAAGTGATTTTATTATATTTTACAAGATGTCCACAATATTATAAGCCACATCACAGAGCTCACATGACTTGTGTTGTTTTTCTACATTTTTTTAAAAGTGTGTTTAAACTACATGTTGCAATTTTGTTGCATGTTGTAAATTAAAGACTTACTGCACCATTTCTGTCTCACGTTAATTTCAGGTTTCTGCAAAAAGGATTAGATTCTGCTGTAAAACAACATTCAGATAATACACTTGCCCCAAAACACAAACCTGTACAAAAAAACGTATAAAACGATAAAAAAAGTAAAAATCAACTGACATAAAACAAACTATAAGTAGCCTGTAACACAAACAAGATATTATGCGTTAAACTTAAACATGACTCAGAATAAAAAAAAACAAACATGAATATAATTATAGTATATAACAAACACTGCTGTGATTCTTCTAATAATAATCAAAAAGTATTACATAATAATGTTACTCTGACAGAGCACATTTTGGCTGCAGAGTTTTTACTTTTATACTTGAGGTGATATTTGTGCTCGAGTGTGATTTTGAATTCTGGGCTTTCTGGATTCTTTCACCGCTGTTGCCCCGTTAATTCTTGGTTGTATTAAAGACAGCATTGTTTGCTATGACAGTTTGAAACATTTTTTTATATCAAAAAAATGTAGACACGTTATAATCTAGACCAATTTTATAGAGCTATAGAATAATATACCTTTTGGTCAAGCAACCCAACATTATCAGGTTACTGTGGTTTGACCTGTATTAAACTCCAATGCAGGTGACATTTAAACATCTGGATAAAGCACACTTACTATTTTCGGCAAATGAAATAGATTCAGTCTTAACTAAATGTAGAATTTTTGAACTTGCTAACAGAGCTCATGCTCAAAAAGAAGGGTTCCTAAAATCGATCCCTGTAGAACGCCACTTGACCCCCCCCCCCGACAAGATACTATTACTGTCTACATGGTTAAAATAAGGTATCAGGTATAAGGTTTTCACTATTTTGCCTCTGTATTCAACCACAATGGAACTGAATCAAGATGTGATTCAAGTGTCAACTTTCAACTTTGATTCAAGGGGCTTAAAAAAAAATATCATAACCGTTTAGCAATTACAAACATTTTTATACATAGTTCCTCATTTTCAGAGGCTCAGAAGTGATTGGACAGTTGACAGCTGATCAGTTCCTGTCCAGCTGTGGCCTGTTTCCTCGTTATTTCAGGACTAACGCAGCAGATAAAAGGTCTGGAGTTGATTCCAGGTGTTAACTTTGCATCTGGTAGCTGTTCATGGGAACTTTTAATATGTTAGATGTGTTGATGCAAATGAAGGAGGCATCATTAGGCCGAAAAAACTAAACAAATCTATCAAACAGATGCAGAAACTTTAGCAGAGGCCAAAACAACAATATGGTACATTCTTAAAAAGAAGGAATAAACTGATGAGCTCAGAAACACAGAAAGAGCTGGAAGACGACTGTAGTGGATGATCAACGAATTGTTTCATTGTCAAAGAAAAACCCTTCACAACATCTAGTCGGTTCAAGAAAACCCTCCAGGAGGAGGATGGATCATTGTCAAAGTCTGATGATGAAACAGATGAAACCAGGATGAACTGGTACCAGAACGATGGAAGAGAAGAGTCTGGAGAAAGAAGGAACGACTTCTGATCCAGAGCCACCACACCACCTGTCAGACATGGTGGAGCAGTGTTATGGTCTGGACATGTTTGGCTGCTAATGTTACTGGGTCACTGGTGTTTACTCATGATGTGACTGGATTATTCTTTAATGGCCAAGTCAGTCACCTGACCTCAACCCAACTTAGCAGGTTTTTCACTTCCAGAAGACAAAACTGAGGACAGAAAGACCCACAGACAATCATCAACTGGAGGCAGACCCCAGACAGTCATTGACTGCAAATGATTTTCATCATATTAAATATTAAAAATAATCCTTATATTTATAATTATGCAAATGAATTTTTGTTTGAAATTAGACGTTAAACATTTTTTATGAGTAAGTAGGACATTTGTTTTTTTAACTAATTTGATTAGGTACACACATGTAGTGAGTGCATATCCTATGCAACTTTGCTGAGCAGCGTTTACATATGAATTTTGAGTAAAAGTAATGAATTTAATTACAGATGTTTCAGAGCTGGATCCCAGGAGGGGTTGACCCTGAAAGCAGGTTTACATATCTAGGGTTCAGCCTGGTTAGATGGATGCCTTCTAGTTCTGTGGTTCACACCAAAGAAGTGCAGTGTGTGTTGTTTTTCAGTTTCAGGCAACAGCTGGTGGAAACACACACACACACCGCAACTCTCCCCTCCTGTTTATACTGAGATTTAATGTGAAGAGCAGTTGGAGTCATTTTCACTATATTTAACTTCAACTACTATGGGGGGGGGTCTTAATGGGATACTTAGATGTTTGTGTCATACACTGGACTTACTGTGTGTATTTAAACCTGTAGCCCTTCACGTGAAGTCCTGACCTGACCAGCATGTGGAGGAAGGAACACATTAAACTATAATTCTTCTCTGGGCTGCACGTCAGCAAATCTACATATGTGTACTTTGGACACATTGACAGTTTGTGTTTCTTTTATACCTAGAGCATAAATTAAGTGACCAAAAATGATCATAAAGTGACTTAAAATGATCATGAACTGACTTAAATGTTTAAAAAGTGATTTGTAACAACTACAGGGACACGAACCAGGCTTTCTTTGTGGTGAACTGATGTCATCTCGTATTAGAATATTTAAAATTGTTCATTTATTACAGTGAATAAATAATCTAATTATAAGTAATGTCCAGTTTATTACTACCGAGATCTTTAAATGTGAGTTTTAAGACATTTTTAGGCTTTTCTCAGATGTGCCCCCCCCAGTTGAATCTGTTCCCCCATTTGTTTTCTAAACCCCTGATCTGTTCTTGTTTTACTTGTTTTCACAGACTGAGTGAAGGTTTTGTCGGTTCGTAATGTTTGTCCACTGCTGTGGCTCCAGTGTGACACACCCCTTCAGTCTGACCTCAGCTGCTCTGCAGGCTGGGAGGAAAAACACTCCCTGCAGTGTGTATGTGTGTGTGTGTGTGTTTTGCTGATGGAGGCAGAGTTAACTACCACTGAGCTTTTTCCGATCAAGGTCATTTCTGCACAGCCGAAGGAATATAGGATAAAAGTCAGGAACTAAGAATAATTATTCATGTTCCAAGTCTCAATAAAATAAGTAAAAACCTTAACTTGTTAAGAGGTAAGTTGAGCTTAAGATACTAATGATCTTAGTGACTTAGTCATGGCTCACTGATGATCTCCTGCTCCCACACTCATACAAACATAAGCAGCAGGTTTTATTATTATAATGTTGATATGGTTCCACTATACAACAGGCAGCTGAGTGAATTCACTGTTCACTGTTCACCAACACAAACACAGAACCTCAGCCATAGAAAGAGCAATTTCAGGATAAGTTGATAATAAATTGAAAATAAGATTATTACAACCTGGCTCTTATTTTGGTAGATTTGTCCATCGTTTCTCTCAGTAAAAAATAGCATCGTTCTTCTATATTATGCATATATGGATAGTTCTGACATATATAGCCACTTTCAGGAAAGAGCACAGTAGCTTAGTAGCAAAGTATAATGAATTTCCATCACATTTTTTACCGTCTGAATAATATTACAGGTACACAGACCTGGAGGACGTACAGGTTCTTTCAGTGGAGGTGGAGCAAGAACTCAGATCCTTCACTTAAGTAAAAGTACCACTACGAAAATGTACAAATACTCCATTACATGTAAAATCCTTTATTCAAAATCCTACTGAAGCAAAATAATAAAAGTAAAATCAGCTACATGTAATGAATTTATCAAAAGTGAAAGTGACTGGTTTTATACGTTTCATCAGCAGCATTTTACCGTGAGGACCACCACATGTAAAATGAACAACTGGTATTATGCGTTTTATTTTACAAGCTCATCCCGTGTTAACTGTGTAAGATCTTAATCTGAATAGAAAATAGTGTTTGAGAAGAAAGTACAAGTGCCTCAAAACCCGGTTAATTTTCCCAGAGGTCATCTGGGACAGAACCAGCAGGTCTGTGGTCTGAGGTCTGAGGTCGAACCTGAACCCGGAATAACTGAGCCTCATTCGTCATAGACATCAGTAGAGGAGCAGATTTCTTCCTTTGGATCAAGTTCAAATCTTTCCCTGTGTCAACTCATGAAGACAACATATCATCAGGCCAACTCTTTCTGTAACTGGAAAATAACATGATAGATTTGACAAAACTGACAATGAACACAATGAAGAAAAGAGTGAATGGCTCATGTTCTATTCTATGTGAAGAATCAAGGTTCAGTTCATAGTTTCTTAGAATAGTTTGTTTATTTTTCTGTTTGTATGTTTATTTGTTACGGATGAGGCTGAGCTTACGCTGAGCGTGCTCTCGTCCTCAGGTGAGCCGATGGGATGCCCCGGTTTCAGGAGGTGGCGTCGGGTCAGGCTCCGCCCCCTGGGGGCAGCGGCCTGGTTGCCTATTTACAGCATCCTCCAGAGTCTGGGCTGAGGAAGCTCGGGTTCGGTTTATCTGGTTCAGGACACCAGAGCCGCAGACGGAGCAGCTGCGAGTAGATTCGCCTCAAAACCTCACTGCTGATATTCAGAGTTTCTGTAAATTGATTACCCCAATTAATCAATTAAGTTCAATAATAAACCGCTGCTACTTGTACAGATCCTTTTATAAGGGAAAACAATGAAGAACAATTGAAACTAAAAACATAGGAAACTAAAAAAAACTTAAAAAGCCTGTTTCATTCATTTTCATTGACAATTTGTGGTTTTTCACGTCTACCGTGTTTACATGGTGTATGTTGCTGAAGCGGACCCCCCCCCCCCAGGCACCAGACTGAAAGCGAGCGATTCAGGGGGGGAGACAGTTCTGCTCAGGGTCAGCAGATGGCAGCAGCGAACCATAGAAACACACACACACACACACACACACACACACACACACACACACACACTGTCTACTGTATGTCCAGTGTGTGCAGTTACACCCTCAGACGTCTTCAGTTTCTCACCACATCCCTTCAAAATAAAACCAAAACAACACAAGCATTACTCAGCCTCAGTGACGAGTCCCCTGCAAACAAGTGTGGACCCTTCTGTCCCCTGATGGGGGGGGGGGTCCATTCTACTGGTCCTGCTTCTTGGTGTCCTCACTCCTTCGTCCCTCATCAGTCGGCCCGCGACTCAGAAACTGAGGTTCTGACCAACTAAAAACATACCTGAGGAGACACGGTATAAGGAACCAGGTGTGTTCTACACAGAACTTTTTTACTGGATGGCTTCGGCCCTTCGATTGGCATGTGCTCACCGATTGGTCGTCTGGTCTGAAGGGATGGGGAAAGGAGTGGCCGGACTGTGGTGGAAATGCTGTGTGACTTGTAATAATAACAGGAAAAGGCAGCGCCAGCAGCTACTTATTCATAAAATAAAATCATTCTTGTGTCTGGTTCATTGCGAAATAATGGACGGCTTCAGTCCAGCACAGCCTCAGTTTTCATCGTCAGTCCCGGAATTAGGACATCAGACCGAATCCGGCCTGTTGAGGCTACAGATTTTATTCGCATTAGGATTTACAGCTGTTGTTATTGGTTTTCATTGTTTTATTTGTTCCGTGATGCTCTGGTGCTGCATTACGTGTTGGAGCAGCAGTGAATGGACACCAGGTGTTTCTCTGTTCAGCTTTAACTGCCAAAGCTGTAACTGGAAAAGGAACAAAAGATGAAGAAGTCGTCCATCCACTCGGCCGCTGCGGAGGAGGGAAGATCGGTGGTGGAGGAGGAGGAGGAAGAATAAATGATCAGAGTGGGAAACAGTGGATCTGTTGGAGATCTCCACAGACTGAGAATCCCGGAGACTCTCTGATTGGTCATTTAAATCAATGTCTCCAGGTGCAGCTGGTTGCATCGATGCAGAGGATGGTGATCACTGATCGGCTCCTACGTTCCACCTGCCCTGGGGGGGGTCAGCACTCAGCACTCGATGATGATTTATCGCGGCGGAACAGCAGCTCACAGGCTGAGTCAGCTGTTGGAGTTTAGTTGCGAATAGAGTCGTCTCCAGGAAACGGTTGATATGTATCAGGTCATCTGTTCATCCGATGTGTTAATCACTCATTTACATTTAACGTCCGACAGTGAAACACACAGAACATGTGTCTCTGTGATTATTGTTTCCCAATCGTGAGAATGTTTCACCATTTTCTGGCTTTTTAGAAACAAAATGATCTGCAGATAAACCGATAATCAAAATAGTTGCAGCTCTGAAAAATGCCAGATGCTCAGTTCAACCCTAAAACAAACAGACACGGCTGCATCTCCACTGTACCCCCCCCCCCCAAACAGTGCCTAAACAAGGCAGCTCCCGACACGCTGGTTCAGAAACCCAGTTTTGACTGCTGGGTAAATCCAGAGACTTTGACTCAAGTGTTGTTGCGTCGTCGGCAGGTTGTAGATGAAGACGCTTTCCTCTCCTTCCTCCCTGTCACGCTCTGTCACTTCATTCTCAGTCCGTCCGCCCGACACACACACACACACACACACACCTGGAGGCGGTGTGTCTCGGCTGTCTGACTCTGGGCGGCGTCGACAGCCGACGGTTCCTCTGTCTGTGCTCAGTCGTCCGCTGAGGTGACGAGTCGGAGACGTGACCATCGTGGAGGAGGTGAGGATTTCTCAGATCCCGGTCCTCATGTAAACCTGCAGAAACATGCTGTCATCCTTCAGAGTCTGGACTGACGGGTGTGTGTGTGTGTTCATGTGTGTTCATTAAAACTTCAGATTATCCAACCAGGCTTTTCAGAGCTTTTATTGATCCTTGATCGGTTCCTTTCCTAAATATTTTCAGAGAACACTGCAATATTGGGGACAAAAACCAGCTCTTTAGTTCAGCTCTGGACTCACTGCTCCAACATGTGAACATGCAGTATTTTTACGACACACTGATCACCTTTTAGGAACAGCCCCCAAAAACTGGCTGGTTCCTCCCTTTGTTCTCAAACAACCTCAGGTCTTCGTGACCTGGATCCACCAGATGTTGGAAACTTTTCACTGAGATATGTCGAAATATCATAGATTTATCAGCTACACATTGATGCTGCCAGTCTCCTGTTCTACCACATCACAAAGGTGGTTCTACTGGATCCAGGTCTGGAGACTGCAGGGGGGGCACTGAAGTCCTCTGCACTCACCGTCATGTTCATGAAACAGTTTGAGACTTTTACTTTATGACCTGGATCATTATCTTGCAGGAAGTGGCTGTTAGAAGATGGTGAACTGTGGCTATAAAGGGAAGAACATGGTCAGTAACAGGACTCAGACAGGATGTGACATTAAAACCATGATTGGTTGGTGGCCTGGACCCCCCCACCCCCAGCTCCATCTGGCAGATGCTGACGCATCCATCTGTATTCACATCCTAAGCACGAACATTTGAAGCACGGTTCCTTGATCGTCCGCTGGTCCTTGTATTGGACACGTGTCAGACAGTTTATGGGAGGCGGAGCTTGGTGTGTTGCTAAAGAGCACTGCGTCAGTGGTGCTGCAGGTTTCAATCTGCAGGGCGACTCCTGGAAAGACCCAGAACCAGAGGAGTCTTTGTGTTGTTGAAAACAGATGGTGAGTTGGTTTTTGCAGTGATCATCTCTGCCCTTTCTCCATCTGACAGCTCTCACCCCCCGTCTCTCCCCCTCTGCCAAATTTAGACACAGCCCCCCCCCCCCCCCCGCCCCAGTGTGTCAGTGTTTGTTCATAAATCTTATGTGTGTCAGAGGCGAAACCAGAACTTCACAACTTCTGCTCTTCTGTCTCTGCGTCGTGAAGCAGTTGATCTCAGAGCCTCTCACCTGACAGGTAACAACAAAAGGAGAAACCAAAGGAACAGTGAGAGCTGCCGGGAAGGGGGGGGGGGGGGGGGGTTCTGATGTGCCGTGACCCTGACCGTCCGTCGGGATCTGGTTTCCATGGTGACAGGAGAGCGACGCCCACTCAGCTTTCATCCCGGCTTTTACATCGGAGTTTGTCACTGAGCCGACGAAACCGGCGGAAGGAGCCTTGTGAAGATTTCAATGTTGACGCCTCGGCACCCCCGCATTCGCTCCGATGCAGACAGGAAGTCTCTTCTTCTTCAATGAAAATGCAAACTTTACTCCTGAGAGAGGAAGATCAGGAGCAAACAACAGGATTGATTGACAGGTGTCTTTTTTTCGACAGAAAAGACCAGCTGAGGCGTCCCAGTCCCAGTTACTCGCTTCATCTGCCCCCGAGCCAAACATCAGTCTGATCGTACACTAGTCAGTCTGGTAACAGTTTTCAGGTTGGGGGGGCACGGTGTAAGAGCAGTGACTGACGAAGGTGTCACACCCAGGGCCGGATCCACCCCCGAGGCATGGTGGGCAACTGCGAAAGCCCCAGATCTACCCCACAACGTTTGGGTCAAAATACTTTGATTAATCACATTTGACAGAAAGATCAACTCTGAGGGCCCCTCCCTCGTGGTCCTGGTCTTGTAGAGGGACACCGGATCAGGATCTGGTTTTGGTTTTAAGACCTAGACTGTTTTAGTTTATGTTATATATATATAATATAAACGCGTGGAGTCACGTCCGCACCTGGAGCGTCAGAGGCTGCTGCAAAGCATGCTGGGATGCAGACTGAGGTCAGTGAGCACTGTTCTGCCTGAGGTTCCTTGGTTCCTGTCAGTCAGGTAGTCCAGCAAGTCGATGGACTGCGGCTGAGCGTCGGCACGCTCGGCTGTGTTCCGGCACTGTTGGACCACTGTGACCAGTCTTCAGGATGACACCTGGTCCACAGGTGGAAAGTAACGAAGTACATTTACTCACGAACTGTACTTAAGTACAGATCTGAGGTACTTGTACTTTTCTTGAATATTTCCATTTCTGCTACTCTCTACTTCTACTCCATCACATTTCAGAGGGGAATACTTCTTACTGCTTTGCATTAGTGATTGGAAACAGGTTAAGTGGTATTTTAGATGAATTAGTATACGTTTATCGCTGTATTGCAGTTTTCTGTTGTAAGAGAGGCTGTGTGAGTAATAACATTTATTTGTAAAACACGGGATAAACTATTTCAGTTTGTATATCAGGAGTTTTATTATGTTTCAGAAATCGTTGATTTTGTAAAGATCCCAGTTCTGCTCTTGAAATTCAGCATTAACTAGACTGTTGATCCCCTAGTGACCCCCCCCCCCCAAGTTTCTCTGGGCCCCCTGCAGAATTCATGAAGGCTGAGATCTGAATTACTACTGAACTAACATGTAACCTGGGTTTATCAAAGCCTCGTACAGTGGTTTATTTAGACTGAGTCTAAGACACACAAACACACGCACACACACAAAAAAACACACACACACACACACACACACACACACACACACCGTCCTGCTGCCACAAACACTAGAGTGCGAAATGTGGATTCATCCGCTTCTGAAAACAGTCCCTGACGAATCCAATTTCCTAGTCCATGTTTGATAAAAAACTAAAGGTAGCAGCCATTTTAGGAAAAGTACTTTTTGAACAGAAACTGTATCTTAAGAGGTGAATTTAAAGATTCACATCTTCAGCGAGAACCAATTTGCTCGGAACTGCATTATTTGTCAAGAAAACTCAGAGATGGATGAGTTTTCTCTCCCAGAACAGACACAGTTTGTCAGTGATCGATCATGGAGCTCGGAGCTCCAGAGCCTTCCTTCTCCTCCTCCTCCTCCCCCTCCTCCTCCTCCTCCTCCTCCTCCTCCTCCTCCTCCTCCTCCTCCTCCTCCTCCTCCTCCTCCTCCTCGTGCTCTCATCTGACACCCTCACATTCCACTTTATGTTGTCTCACAGCTGGGGGGTGGGGGTGGGGGTGGGGGGCTGGGCTCTGGGGCGGATGTCCTCAGTAATAACCAGAGGACAGAGCCCGTCTCAGGCGGTGCTGACGCCTCCTAAGCGAACACAGAGCCGTGAGGTCTCCTGTCAAGCTGCCGTTGACTCTCAGAGAGACACAGTGTGGAGCACGCAGCGAGAAAAGCGTCCTCATACTCCCCATCATCAGCACCCCCTGATGGGGGGGACGACTCCTCCTGCTGCTGGAGTGGCAGCCCGCTGAGGGAGGTGCGAGTTGTTTTCCTCGCAGTCGTCTGATTGGTTCAGGCTGAACCCTGCTGGTTTCGCTGCAGCTGTCTGATCAGACCGATGTTTACCTGAGACACAGGTGAGCTCAGGTAGCCGACCTGTCTACAGAGGCTGGAGGCAGAAATGTTTTATAATGTTGTTTAAAAGGTTAAAAAGTTAATTAATCTCATAATATATAACATTCACATTATATTAAGACAAGGATTTAATGATAATGTAACCAGGGGATGTCAGACATACACTCAAACTAATGGAGTAATACAAGAACACAATGAGGACAGGTGTTTCTATTATCTTTTCTGCCCCATTCACATCATATATATGAGCTGCACACTGGTCCAGTCTGCGTCCAGGCTTTTAACCGAGACCAAGACGGAACAATGTTGCACCAGGATTCATTTATTTATTCGCTTTATTATTTCATTTTAGTTGAACAACAGCATAAGACTGAGGAGCATAAAAACTCAAAGGAAAAAAAATAACAAAAAAACTAAATTTATACATAAAAGTTGATCCAACATAATAGAAGGAAAATAATTGACAGTCAAACAAACAAAAAAGAATCAGAAGAATTCCATAAGAGGCCAGATGTAAGGTTCCCCTTCTGGTCTGTGAAGCCCCGGACAGGAACCTTACAGACGGTCTTGACCTCTTGTCATCTGGTTGGAACATTCTGGTCCGTGTGAACCTGGTTCTGGTTTTCATGCTCCTGGTTTCCGAATCAGTCTCAGACCTTAGTCGTCCTTTTCTACGTGAGTCCTTCCATTTTTATAATTAGCGTTAGTATTGTCATCATCATTATCGGTAGAATCTTCTCTCTGCCGTCTCGTCTTGTTTCGTTCTTCGTGTTTTCCTCTCAGTGTAAGATGTTCTGTATAAGAAAATTTCCTCGTCTATGACATGACGCTCGAGACTGTCGGCCTCCGGGAGGAACCCGTTCCCCCTCAGTCCATTTTGTCCCGGTTCTCGTATCTCAGCTGTAGTGTGAACCCTCCGTTCAGGCCCACCCCCCCCAAGCCAGACCCACTGCTTCCTGCCTCCCCGTTCACGGCCTGGACTCTGAGCCGTCCAGGGCCCGGCCTGTGTTTTCCTGCTCTCAGCCCGGCAGACGGAGGAGCTCGGAAACATCTCGGCTTTAATCGGAGTGTCACACTTCAAACAGACTTTCGCTGTGGTTGCATAGCAACGGAGAGCTGGTGCTCCCGGCTCGGCGAGGGGCTTCACGCTGGAGAGAAGAGGAAGGAAGAAAAACCCCACTCAGCGCAGATCACGGAGAAGAGAGCGGAGTGAATGAAACGGAGGAACTCTCAGTCGCCGATTTTACGTCCAGGCTGTAAATGTGATTTCCCAGCATCCTTTCGGCCTCAGTACAAAATCAACGCCGACAGATCGGGGAACTTTCTGGACTTTCTGGACTCGCTGGACTCAGCGGAGCTTTGAGATCTCCTGGTCCCTCAGAGTATTGGAGGACGGTGGGACTGATGGGAAATGACGGTGGTGGGAGGACTGATAAAGCCTGGATTAACAACTGGAGCCGCACATGCCCCAGGGTCCCCAAGCGCCCCAAAGGCCCCAAAGGCCTGAAGTTTACTCCACATCATTGGATTAATCAAGAATGTGCACCACTGAAGTAAAACATCAGATATAACAGGTCCCATATTTTGGTATTTTTGTCTAAAAGAATGACTTTACGATGAGTTGATTATCAAAATCATCAGTTAATTTTCAGTCAAACGTCTAATCAATTAACTAACTCGTTATTTTTAGTACTAGTTGGTTTCAGGGTGAAAGAACCATGAAAAGAAACTTCAAAAAAGTGATAAACTACTTCTCTGTTAAAACCACAATGACAGACATTTCAGTTTTATAAAATAGGCTTGAGCCTTTTACAGCCTTTCACTGGAACGTACCACGACATACAGGGGAGTCTGATCCTAAACTTATCTTTCATACTGACAGAAACTACAGTGAATAAAACAAAAACACCAAAAATATCCATCTATAAAACAGCACAAAATATTTCAACTACCCCCAAGTTTTATACAAACAACACAGGGAAATAATCAGCATGAAGTCCACCCCCCCATTGTTCTCCCACTTGGTCTCTCCTGGAACCTTTAAACCGATGTCCTGACACCTGGGGACCCTTTATCCGAAGCACCTGTCGGAGGAGACGTGAGGGAACAAAGACTAGTTCAGTTCAGTTTGACCCAACAGTGAAAAGACTCTGATCCAGGTCTGGAGGTTCCGTTATCACTGCTTCAGTTTTCACATACTTGAATAACAGGATCTGATTCCTTCGTCCAGCTCTAATAGAAACACAAAGTACAGGATGTGAGACGGTCGACTGCGGGGGATGATCAGCTGAACCGAACTAGGTAAACTGGGCCAACACATTAAAGCCATTTTACATCTCAGCCACAGTTTGAGTCTGGAGTCCAGTTCTTTGTCTTCAGAGAACAAAGTGAAGATGGGGGGGTTCTTATTAAACCAGAACCTCCATTTCACCTGCTGACCTGCTCACCAATTTAACACAAGCAGGGAAGAGGAGCCACAGTGAGGAGCAGCTGATTAACTCCCTCAGGAGGAGTAGGAGTAGGTGGAGGTGGAGGGGAGGGAGGGAGGGGGGGTGGAGGGTGGAGGGTGGAGAGGACAGAAATTCGACACCCACTCTGCTCCATTACTCTCCTGTCAGCATCGACTTACATCAGCCATCAGCTCGAGCCTGATCAGATGAAGAAATGGTTCTGTACTGGGGTTTTTTTGTTTTGTTTTGTTTTTACATCAAAAACCCAGTAATGTGTGAAAGCTGGAGGCAAAAGTCTTAGCCGATCTTTATAGAAAGAGGCGTTGTCATAGAAAACTGTAACTCTGAAAAATACAAATAAGCATCTGGACAGATGTGTCCCAGTGACATTGCTTCATGTTCACTTGCAGGCGGAGGAGGAGCCTTTACCACATGATGCATCTTTATCTGTGTGTTTAAAAAAAAAAAAAAAAAGGGAAAAAAAGTCTTAAAGCTTTAAATTCAGTTTCGTAAAATAAAGTAAGGAGGTTTTAGGTCTGAATTTTTTTGCCTTATTGGTTTATTTATGTGCTATTTTTTTCTCAGTTTATTCAATAAAAAGGGAAAATGTAGTGAAAAAAATCAGTGAAAACTTCCACTGCCCAACGTGACGTCATTAAACGGTTTACTCTGTCCATCAGTCCACAGCTCAGTTTAATTCACTGTCGTACACGATGGAGAGAAACTAATTCTCACCAAACTATTAGATGTTTTATCTTAAATGTTTGGCCTGAAAAATGAACAATTAATGGATGATCAAAAAAAGCTAGTGATTAATTTTCCTCGCATTGACTAATTGATGCATCTGTAAAAAGAATGAATCATTTTGCAGTGTTTATTAACATCAATCCATTTTCAACTGCTGTGTCCAGGTCCAATTAATTCAATTAGGAATTACTGTTAGAAACCGAAGATGACGACGACCCTCCCTCGTTATTTTTCCTTTTGTACTTTAATAATTTTACAGGTTCGATCATGACACAGCTCATGAACTTTACTCTGTGGTATCAAAAAGGTTTTAAAATACAGAAAACTATCAAAAGATTAATTAAAGCCGGAACTAACAATTATCTGTTATTAATTAATCAATGAATTAATGGATTGAAATAATGTATGAAAATAGAATAAAAAATGCCTCCCACAACTGGCTTATGTCCAAGGTGATCAACAGTTGTATTGATGTTACTGTGAAATGAAATGTAAATCTGAAACTTTCTGAACATTTCCTTCAAAGTTTCCTGGGAAGAATTGTACGTTAAGGGACAAGTTCTGAGGGTGATCTGAGTTTTTTGTTCAAGCTGTTGATGGTTGAGTTCTTTTCCCTGAGAGAACTGGTCCTTATGAATATTCCTTCTTTAATATTCATCAGGAATATTTTTTTTAATTAAAAACTTAACAATTCATACTGTGTCTAATTGTTTGCTTGCCTGTGGACAAATTCCATCTTTTTTGCATGTTCACCATTCACATAAACCTTTCTAACAGCAGCTGTAGGTCAGAACTCACCTGCAGCATCACGACACGAGTCTGTACGAGTCACGTCCAATCCCGGGACTTGTCCCAACCCTACTCTTCCTCCCTCTACAGGCTTCTCAGAACCGCAAAAACATGAATATTTTTGACATTCAGGTTTCTTCCTCAGCTCGGTTGGAGGTTAAACACTGAAAGCGTCTAACCAATCACATGTCTCACCTCTCACCTGTCTCACCTCCATCTCTCCCAGGAAGTTGTGGATGCAGGCCCCCGGGTGACCTCTGACCTGACGAGACCTTCCGAGCCAGGCGGGAAGCCCAGCTGCTGTCCCAGCTTCACCAGCCGGGTCGTCTGCAGAGAGAGAGAGATGCCTTCTGCACCATCACTGAGTACTGCCAGGTAACGCCCCTGCCCCACACCTGGTATTCACCTGGTTTAAGATAACTGTGTTGGCAGGTTGCTTGAGTAATATTGTATTGTACATTTATTCATCACCATTCACACATGGTCAGGCGGGTTGCCAGGTCATTGGGTCAGGTGCCCCCCCCCCACTGACCGGATCACTGGATCTGTACAAACACTGGAGGGGATTCGGCAGAACTCTGTCACTGGTAGAGTTTTCCCTACAGTTCATATGTAAATCTACACCTGTCTGGTTACAGGTGTGGTGTTTAAGTCAGGATGTGTCAGAGCTGGCATGTGGCTGGTGTGGAGAGACGAGTCTGAACCGGTCGGTACAGTTGAGGTGCAGTAAAAACAGGAGCAAAGGCTCCGAACTGATACGAGCTGAGTCTCCTTCTCCCTCCTCATTTTTCCAGACATCCGCTGCCTCTGTTTTCTGGATCTGAGCTGAAAGAGGAAACACAGCGACAACGTGAAATCGAGTCTCTCCCTTCCCTCCCAGTCTTCCTCCCTCTTTCTGTCTTTTCATTATCTCTCTCCCCATCTCAGTGTTCCTAATTACAGTGGGTTCAGTCTTCAGCCTTTTCCATCCCTTCATCTTTTTCTCTCCTTCCCAAACATTGTGTATTCTGCTCCATCACGTCATCTGGAGGAGACCCCCCCTTCTCGTTATCTGGCTCTCCTCCCCTGCAGCTCTGCCCCCCCCCCCCCCAAACCGGTGAGACTCTGAAGCTACAACATAACTTGGAAGTCTAATTCCTCCTCTCCCACCTGTAGAACCACTTGCAAAGCTTTCCCCATTTCTCTGCTGGTACCGGCAGGAATCAGGCTTTTTGTTGTAGCCCAGTAAAACCAATGTGAAGCGACGTCGCCGGGTGGCAGCAGCAGGACTCACCTGCCCCCGAAAACAGTCGCACAAACAGATCGTTCAGATGGTTTGACATTAAGAGACCCTTTGGATATGAAACCAGTCCGCAGACCCGCTGAAACATGAAACTCAGAGGCTGTTCAATCAAAGTGCCCCTGCCCTCAGAGACCCTCAGAGCTATTGTTTCTAGTGAGACCATTACCCACAATCCCCTGCAGAGCCGTGGAGGACTCGGGGGTTTCGCTGCAGCTTATTAAACCGAACAGAGAGTCAGATTTGACTGTTATTGGGAAGAAAAACAAAATAAAAAGTGATAGTGGAAAGAAGCAGGCGGAGGCTGTGGTCAAATGAATGAATGAGGGGAGCCGGACATTGTTAGACCTGCTTCACTCCTCTATCTTGTGCAGGGGGGGTGGCGGCTGCCCCCCTGCCCCCCTGCCCCCCCTACTATAAGGACCTGGACTATAAACTGGAGTAGCTGAGATGAGCTGGGCGGAGCCTCCCTTGCCCAGCTCTTCAATTGGCTCGTTCAACTCTTGCTTGGCCTTCACTACATGCATGAAAGGTAGGGGGGTATAGTTGCCGTGGCAACATGCCTTCCTCCCCCCTTTCATTCTCAAGTTCACGTTTTTTTCTCTCATTTCTTTCTTCCCTCTCTGTGCATATTTTGTACTTTGTGGATAATTAGTGTCATTAGCTCCATCTCCTCCCTCAGCCTCAGGGGCGGTTGGAGGTGAAAGGTCGTCCAGTCAGTAGATTGTCAGTATGGATAGATTCAGTCTCTGGGCAAACAGCTCCACCACACAATCGATCAATCAAACTGTAGATATGGGGATTGATCAATAAACAGCCACATAAATGAAACAAATCTGATTTTTTTTTTTTGTCCCGTTACCTTGACTGCTGCGCTGTTTTCTGCATGCGAATCCTCCACAGAGATCTGAAGGCCAAGAGCGTCTTCCTGAAACAAAACCTCGTTAAGATCAGTAAGTCTCCTCCTCCCGCTGCTGCAAAGGCTCATGGGACCTTCACTGCATTTATTTAAATTCTTACTGAACATGTGTGTTTGTGTGTGTTTATTCTCTCACGCTGCCTTCAAGGACTCGCTAACAGAAACTGAAACCGGATCAGAAGTGGATCCATGTCCCCGCTTTATCATGAGACCATCTCAGAGCACCTGAGAGTGGATTCAGAGACCAGAGTCCACAGACCAGAGTCCACAGACCAGAGTCCAGTGAGACAAACTGTCTGAGAATGTATAGTTTGAATATTCATCTCAGTTCACACTGACACACACAGAGTTGCATGTGTTGTGAATGAATCCTGATTGTTTTGACTCTCCCCCCTCAGATATATATAATATTTTTTTTTAGACATCTGAGCTTTTAGAGAAAATTAAAGTGAATTTCAGACCGAGCCAACGGAGCATGGCTGTGGGCCTGTGAACATTAACGTCTTTGGGAACTAGCATGGGTTCATTTTCCTTTGCTGTGATTGGTTAGGAGCCGCAGGCCGTGCAAGTATGTCCCAGGAAGGACGGATGACTCCTGCAGGTGAGAGCAGGAATTCGTTTAGCTTCTGTTGCTTTAGGAAGGAAAACAAATGTCGGCCGATGGTCGGCTGCCATTTGTCATCTGTAATCAACCAGTTTGAGACCAGGACCCGCTGTTTTTTTACTTTCCTGCAGTTGAAGATGGAATTTACAGGCGAGTTACCGGTGGAGTCAAGTCTTTATAGGAGAGATGAATCTGTGTAGATAATTTATCCCACAGATTGAGGCCATGGCTGCAGATGTTTGTTCCACTTTAGGGCTGAATTTAGGGCAGAGACGGCTGAGTTTAAAATGCACTGGTGGGATGAGTTGACTCTGATCTCAATGAATCACACGCACTTTCAGTAAAATCAGCTAGTATCCGAGGTGATAAATGACAAATTTAACACAACAGTCAAAGTAGAGAAACAGGTACCGACGGGATGACACAAACCGAGCAGCTGAACCAAGCAAAGAATGACACTGAGCTGCTGTTTCCTTCTTTAATCAGCGCATCTGTTCCTGTAGAAAAGTGGATTTCAGTCTTCGGTGGGTTCAGATCATCACTGCTGCAGATAAATAAGAGAGACAAACTAACAGTCTAACAGACTAACCAAACTCCTGTTTGGAAAGTGTTTTACTGATGCAGACCGACGTGTTCACAGGCTAAAATGATCCAGTTAACTCTCGTCCATCTTAACCTGGTTCCTCAGACATCAGAGGTTTGATTCGTTCATCTCGGCAAAAGTTAACTGGAAAAACAATGTGCTCATACTTTCAAAAAAACAAGGGCAACACAGGTAGAGAGTCAAGACCGGGCTCAGCTGTTGCCTGATTGGCTGAATGCTTGTGTGTGATTGGTTGGCGTCGGACTCCAGCAACCGCCAGACTACTACTCCAACTACTAACACTAAAAATGGTGATGATGATAATAGAGATATATAGACGTAAATATATATATATATATATATATATATATCTCTATGACCCCAGTAATAACTGTAAAAAAATAGATTACTTTTCATTTTGTTTTTCCCATTGACATGATTTTGATGTGTACACATTCACATGCTGATATAATGAAGAGAAACTGAAAGATTCAGATCAGTCAGATCTGGATAAGACTCACTGCTCAGGATGGATGGATGGATGGATGGATGGATGGATGGATGGATGGATGCAGCAGCTGGCTGATCCGGGGTCCGATTAAACTGCAGTGAGGCCTCTAAGCCTCAGTCTGTGTCATGACACGCATCTGAGAAAACTTTGTTCTGATGTAACATCAAGATTAAAGATGACACCTGACAGAGGAGAGGTTATTCTTTTTGTCAGACCCTTGAAAACACTGCTGACGAAGTTAAATCATCAAAGTGGAAAAACCATGGGTTTGTCTTTAGTTTAACAGCAGCAGTTTGTCAAAGTGTTTAGTGGTACATTGTTTTACATTTACTTCATTAAATCAGCTCAGTGTAATGATTATTCTGCCAATAACTTCTGTCCAAAGTTGACATTTTGTCCTGATGGTGGCGCTAGAGAAAACATCAGGGGGGAAACCTGGCTGTTAGGTTTCATATGTAACACTGTGCACACCTGGAATTCATCAGCCTGATCTGGATTCTGTGCAAAAATACTTTATGTCAGTTCAGTCATTAGTTTTTGCAGGTAATTGATCATACAACAAATTACCGGACAAATTAAAATGCCGACCCAATGATGGTGGTAGAGGAAAAGTCAAAGTAGTCAACAATTATTCCAGTTCATCCTGAGGGGAACATGAACATCTGAATGTCATCATAGTCAATCCAACAGTTGGTGAGATGTTTCCTGAAATGTTACATTAACATCAGCTCACATTTAATAAATGTCGGCCTGCTGCCTGCAGGCTTTCATGGCTTGTCCCAGCTGCCTCTTGTCCAACTTTTCAGCGGGAGTGTTGATGAATTCAGTCCATAAATCTGGTAATTGGATGGACCTAAACAGCGGAGCCAGCTCTATAAGTGCGAATGTGTATAAGTGACTGACAGAGTGTTAGACTCTCCTCAACAACTTTTTCTGTAGAAGAGTCGTGTTGCCCTGCAAGTGTTAGGTTGGGTTTTTCCTCCACTGACGGACCTCTGTATGCGTCTCACACAGCACCTGACAGAGAGCTTCTAACTTTCTCTCTCACTGATCATTTTACAGGTAATTAAAGCTTAAATCAAAATGCAGCCGTCGTCGTTAACCTATGTGTCTGGGGATTCTGTCAGACGAGGTGGTTATAAAATCAGGATTTTAGCAGCAGATCAGGAGTTTGGAAATGACTTTGAAGCGACTGATGGTTAACATGTCATCTTAATGGGCCACGTTTCAGTTGCCGTTTAATACTTGTTCCGTTTTCTCACAACAGAAACAAACAATGTAAAGGAGAAGGGTTTTATTAGGAATTCAGCTGCATTAAATAACTATATGTTGGGCACAGAGAGGAGGATAAAGGGCAATTCATCTATATACCAACGTACAGACCTGTTTTTTTTCTTCTATGAGCTGTCAACATTAGCTAACATTACTGACAGCGACACAACATCACTCAAGAATTGTTTAACAGTTTCTCTGGGAGATGTTGAGATATTTAGCTTTGACGAACAGAATTTAGCAGCTGCCAAAACCCATCATACAGAGCTTAAAGGGGTTTTGGCAGCATTCAAGCTGTGATGAAGTAAATGTTGAGTTGAAACGGTTTAGAAAAAGAAGAAAAATTCTTTGGGTTCCTCCTCTTCGTTCTGTCTATGTTCTAGCTGTTCAGTTAATGAAATACCTGCTTCACTTTCATCGTCTCCTCCTAATTACAACCATAAAACAACATCCATCACCTCAGTAACATTCAGTGAACCTTCAGCCCTGCTTTCTCCCTGTTACCAATTAGCTGCACGAACAATCACCATATCTAACATTCAGTAACTACTAATCAAGTACATCTTTCTGTTTCATTAATATGTTAACATGCATCTATCAGTAAATTACTGATTACTAGTCTACTCTAATTACTTCTACAAATCCTGTCATGCTGACAGTCCATGGTCCTGGTGGTGCCCCCTAGAGGCTCCCGTGTTCATTATATCCAGTGCTGCCGATGCAGATTTGACTGTGTCCATCAGAGTCCGTCTTGAGTGTCATAAAACCAGCCATCTTTTTGTTTTCATTTGGGAGAGGTGTTTTGTCCATTCTATTATACATTATAAATTAAATTTTGGGTTTGAATCCTCTCAAAATTGGCTTATCAAACCCAAGGCTGGATTACAACTGGTCAACACCTAGGGCCCTAGACCCCCCCCCCCAGGTTCACTGTATGTCACTTGACTTTGGGGCAATTAGTCAGGGACTTTTCAAATTAAATAATGCAAGTGCTGGATTACTGCTTAAAAATTTCAGAGATCCTACTTTTTAGAAAGGCCCATATCTAAATTGAGTTTTAATATTCTTAGACATTCATAGAAAAAAATTATGAGGGTCGAGTGGAATATAAAGTGAAATATTACTGTAAATAAACTTGTTTAAAGCTTTAGAATGGATATGTTTTGATAACAATTTATGAAATGACAATGTGAAGACAATTATCAGCGGAATCTGCAGCTCCCCCCAGCATGAGAGAGACTTTCAGCTCGTTGTTGATCTGTTTACTGTTCTGGTTCACTGTCATACTGAAGCAGTTTTTTTCAGAGCAACATCTGTAAACAGCAAATGTCCACTACCTACTTAGCAGAAAAACAGTATACAGCGACAGTCAGAGACCAGGTGGTGAACATAGTGGAGCATTTAGCAGCTAAAGAGCCAGAGGTTTCCCTCTAGTGCTGGTGGAGACCAAAACCAGAGCTAAAGGAACAGGGAATGCTGGACTTGGATTGATCAGGTGGCACAAAGACCAGATCCAGATGAAGGATCTTGATGTTCTGTAACTGCTGGAAGAAAAAAAAAAACAGATAGTTCATTATATCAAAAAAAAGGTGGACATTAAAACCAGTTATTTCAGGTTTACTAACTTTGAGAAATCATTCACTTTTCCTAGTAAGTAAATGACGTGACAAAACTAATGCTGTTAGCTATGTTGAGGTTCATACTTGATATGAAGCTGATATGTCTGATATGTAATATGTTTGACCTGATGGCTTCCATCTGAAACTCCCACACAGCTCAAGTTTGAGCTTTAGCAACTTCAGTATAAAGTAAAGAAACCTTCAGTACTTTCTGCTGCTAATTACCTCCTCATCATCCTCCTTTCTGATCTGTTCTTCACTAATTACAACAGCTGACCTCTGGCTGCTGTTAGTGCAGTGTGTGTGTGTGGTAATGAGGTATGTTAACAAAGGAGGACTCTTCTCTCATTAAGAAACTTGAATATAATGACCTTTGCACTCTCGGCTCTGTGTGACTGAATTCTTCCATGAAGAAGATTTTTACCTGTCAGACTCAAACAGTCCGACTGAGCTGTATTTTGCATTTTTCCCAAGGATGAGATGACAAGATTGACGCCTAGGTTCCGTTGGGTTTGTCTCTAAAAGAATTTGATATTAATCTGTGAGACTCCTCAAATAAAGCAGACCTGAACAGGTATTAGAGGAGTTTGTCTTGTGAAATTACTCGCAGCAGCTACAGTAGAGTCTGACTGCAGAAACTGTGTCAGGAATGTTGAAGATCAACAGTAAAGGACAGAATTTGGAATCAATTTCAGCACTGAAAAGACAACTGGGGGTCTTGTTTCATTGTAACTTGATAACCGAATTAGGTGGAGTTGTCTGGAAACAGAATCTGTATCGTGGTTGTTAGGAGCAGCTAAGTTATCGTTTGTTGATTTAGAGTTGTTGTTAGCAACATGTACAGCCGCGAACAAACATTAAATCCAGTTTAGGGGACTAAGAACTGCATCTTCGCTGTTGGCTTCTTAAGACCAAGATTCTCTGCTGGGAAACTTTGGATTGCTCCATCCAAGTTGGGATGGAGTTTCTGGCCCAAGTGTCTCGGTCTAGCTAATGAGTGAGGGTAGGATGGAACAGGTGAGTGACAGGCGGCTCGCTGTAGCATCAGCAGTGAAGCGGATGTTGTACTGGACAGTTGTGGATTTACCGGTCAAACTCCGTTCCGAGCCTCACCTGTGCTTGTGAGCTTTGGGAAGTGACTGAGAATGAGATCACAGACACAAGTGGCTAAAACGAATTTCTTCTGCGGACCGACTGGGCTCAGTCTTTGAGATATGCTGAGTCTTCGAGATATACTGAGGAGCACCGACATCCGACATCTGCTCCTTTGCGTCGAAAGGAGCCAGTTGAGATGGTTCGGGTGTCTGATTAGGATGCCTTCTGGTTGTCTTCTTTTGGAAGTATTCTGGACACTGGTAGGAGAACCTGGGGTAGATCATATCTCATCTGACTTCGGAGCACCTTGGGATCCCCCGGGAGGAGCCTTAAAACGCTGCTGGGGAGAGGGACGCCGGGGCTGCCACCATGACCCAACCTTGGATAAGACGCAGAAAAATGGAGGGATGTATTTTCTTATCTTCCCTCATCCCAAACTGCATCAAAATCTAAAAAGTAGCTGCGCATGTTGACCTCTCTGCTCAAACCATCATCACGCTGATGAACTCTGAGCAATTTCATGCTAATAACACGATTAACTCTTCTTACATAGGCTGCTAAAGACCTTTCATCAGTAAATTGTTATGACATTGTTATATCTTTGAATCACCAGTAGCAACAGATATTTCCAGATCAACCGAGACTGTGATGCTGAGGATTATGAACTGAGACAGCTGGTCTTTCTGTGTTGGGCTGCAGGGCTCTAGGCCGCCTACTCTGCGAGATGTGCTGTTTGACTCCCGTCTTCCAGGGACCGAGCTTCCTGTCAGTGGTGATGAAGATCGTGGAGGGAGAAACCCCAACGCTGCCCACTTTGTACTCTCGTGATCTGAACTCTGGGAGCCACCATCAGAGCCTCCAGGGTCGCAAGGATATGTCACCCCACCACCACCACCACAAAATAAAGTGGTGATTCTCAGAGGGGAAACAGAATATTCAATATATTCAAATCCAAAATATACTTTGGGGAAAAACAATGATTGCGGCAGCAAAATAATCCAAACCGTGTTCAAAGCTGTTTTAATAAACTAAAAGTAAATAGTAGTATGATTTGTAAATATTTTTCTTTAACTCGGTATCATGAGCACACATGTGTGTACTTTTACCACATGGATTACTGTACTTGTAGGTGCTTGCGGGCTGACCTATTTTATGCCCAATACACACCCACAAACACACACACTCACACAAAGCCTATTACCCATTAAACCATGGTTTAAATTACTCATATTCACACATTTTCTCTCCTTCTCTCTCTCGCTCACTCACACACACACACACACATATTTACTGTAGTGATGGATAGGATGAGGGTAGTGTGTGTATGTGTACGTGTGGTTCTACATTGTGAGGTAGAGTTTGAGTTTGAAACCATTTGAGTGAGGATTTTTTATTCGGTCCTCACTCCCTCAAAGGGGTTTTGAATGATTCAGACCTGGTTTCACGGTTCAGGTTAGAATCAGGTTTAGGCTTGAATAAGGGGATTGGGAATGTATTATGTCAATGAGTGTCTTAACAAAGATGGAAATACAACTGTGTGTGTGTGTGTGAGTGTGTGTGTGTGTGTGTGTGTGTGTGTGTGTGTGTGAGAGCAGGATATTATTGTTATACAGTTTGTCATAAATCATGGCTGCAGGCTTGATTCTCTTCCTATGTGGATATGCAGGACACCTGAAGAGAGATAATGCATTAGGGTTTATATGGACTCGGTTGCCATGGTTTCCACTGAAATATCATTATGCTGATGGGTTTCCATACTGCACCGCTGCACTATAGGATATTACAGAGGAGACATGAGCACAGTGAAAACATGAAGAAACCACAGCGATGCTGGGTGCGAGAAGACCCCATGTGTCCATTAGTCGTCCTTAGTGTCTCAGATAGGACTGATCAGATTTGCATATTTAAAAAAAAAAAAAATCTCTGATTCTCCAAAGGGAGTTTGATAATTTCATATCATTCCCATTACAGTACAATGCACATTCCTGCGGGTTAAGTCCTATATGTAACTGAACATCAGCCTTCATACCAATACTTCTCCATCCTCAGATTTCACCGTAGTCTCGACCAGTGGCATTTTCAAAAATGAGTATTTATGAACTTTGTCCCCCTCACATTTACCTCCTCTCCCTCTTTCTTTCTGAAGGAGATGAAGGGGACGTTCTCGTTTGTGTCGTCAGGGGAATAAGATGCAGAGCTCATCGCCAAAAACATGTAAGAGTCCTCCTCCTTCCTCCCTGTCTTCCTCTTCCTCTTCTTCCTCCTCTTCCTCTCCTTCCTCCTCTTTTCTTTTCCTCTTGAGCTGCTTTTTACTTTTCCTCCTCTTCGTCCTCCTCATTCTTTTCTTCTGCTTCTCTTTGTCATCATCCATCACCTCCCCATAATTGAACCTGCTCCTCTCCCCACATTTACCTCCTCTTTACATTGCATTCAGCTGCTTTTGTCCAAAATGACTTAAATTAATTGCATTCAGACCCTGTCGGAGGAAGTGATGCATTATTATGCAAAACTTGGAGTTTTCCCTTTCACACAAATGACTAAAAGCCTGTTCAGGGCTGCCATTTAGAGGCTAAAGTGTTTTGCTTTTTTTTGTTATTTGAACAAGACATAAGTAAGTGTTAGCAAGGGTATTGTAGATGTGTGTGAAATGGTGGGTTTCATGGGCCTGCAGTTAGGAAGGAGCAGTTCCATTAGTGGCTCTGTAGACCCGAACCAGAGTCTTGGTTGAAGGAGTGGTGAAAACTCATCATCTTCCCTGGACCTTCACCAAAGAGCAGGTGTTGTCTGAACCATAGACGGGACTCAGGATGTGAACCCTGGTCTCTGGTGTGACTGCCCCGACCTTCTCCTGGTGACTCCATAAAGGAAAAACCGTTTCCAGCCTGACATTATGTTTCCACCACAACCTAACCAGGAAAACACCGGAGACAGGGTTTGGGCCATGTCTGGAGGCAGTTCTTCCCGGGCGTCACTCCCAGGTCCCTCGCCATCTCAGTTGGCACCACTGCTGTGTTGTCATGTTGATGGACATGTGTCAGTCAGGGGGCCCTTTACTCTGGAGGGACGAAGGCTCGGTCAGGTGCCGGGTACATGTGAGCAGCGGCGCCTCGACCTGGATCAGAGGGACCGACGGGAGGAGCGGAGTGTTTTCAGCGTAGCGGTGTAGACGCCCCAGGACTGAGCCTCTATTCATCCCCCGTCCTTCACTCCCTTTATTTATCTTCCTCCCCCTCGATCTCTCCTTCCCACATTTCTCCTCATACTTTGTTTTCTCTTCCCTTTCTTCCTCCCCATCTCCCTCTTCCCTCTCATTTTCTTCCCCCTCAAAATTATGTATTGTTTATATGTGCTCCTCTTCTTCATCTCTCCAATCTATTCTTCCTCCTCCCATCACTTCCTTCTTCTTGATCCTCATTTATTTCCCCTTCCTTCATTTTTCTTTCTCCCTATTTCTTTCTCTCCTCCAACTACTCATCCTATTCCTCCTGTTTATTCGTCTGTCACTTCTCTCCTTCTTATTATTTTTCTGTTTCCTGTCTGCTGCCTCCATTCCCTCCTTCTTCTTCCTCACGGCCCTTTCTTCCTCCTCTTCGTTATACTGCTCTGCCTCAGTGCTCTCGAACAGACACACACACACACACACACACACACACACACACACACACACACACACACACACACACACTCTCTCTCTTTGTCCTTCTCTCTCTGTCTCTCTCTGTCTCTCTCTCTCTCTCTCTGTCTTTCTCTCTCGCTCTCCAGTGAGTAGCTACTATAATTAGAGCAGTGAGTGGCGGGCTGTGTTCAGTTGTTAACCAGCATCGTGTGTGTGTGTGTGTGTTGTGAGGACACACCACTCACTGTCAGATAATCCATCCTCACTAATGTACACACACAAACCCACATACACACACACACACACACACACACACACACACACACACACCGGGCAGGTCAGTTTTAACAACGCCGCGGATGGAGTCAGTAGTTAAGAGGAAGTAGGAGTCGGCGACCTGACCGAACAGATGACGGACAGGTGTGTGTGGTTGTCGACAGGCAGACAAAGGTTCACCTGCAGATGCTGAGGGAGAGGTCAAAGGTCGAGGGGATGACGTGCAGAGAGAGAATGTGGCTCTGCAAACTGCAGGCTGCTGACGAAAAGGTCAAAAGCCTCGGGCAACTATGTGTATAGACACACATACAACATACGAGATATGTGAGTGTGTGTGTGTGTATGTATATATAGATAGATATAGGGATATAGGGATATATATATATATATATATATATATATATATATATATATATATATATATATATATATATATATATATATATATATATATATATATACAGGTATGTATGTACAGTATATGTTTGTACATGTATGTATGTATATATAGTATACAGTGCATTCAGAAAGTATTCAGAAAATTGACATTTTTTTGAATTTATTTAAATGAAAAACTAAAATATCATTTTGACATAAATATTTGGACGCTTTACTGTGACACTTGAAGTTCAGCTCAGGTTCCTCCCCTGTCTCTTGGTCATCTCTGAGATGTTGCTACACCTCGGCTGGAGTCCACCTGTGGTGAAGTCAACTGATTGGACCTGATGTGGAAAGACACACACCTGTGTCTACGTGAGGTATATCAGCCAACGGTGCCTATCAGAGTCAAAACCATGAGGATGAAGGAACTACCTGCAGGGCCCAGATACAGGATTGTGTTGAAGCTCAGATCTGGGCAAGGAACCTGAAAATGTTCTGCTCGGTCGAAGGTTCTCGAGAGAACAGTGGCCTCCACAGTTCTTCACTGAAGAACTGTGGAACAAGCAGGACTCTTCTCAGAGTCACGGGCCAAACTGAGCAGGAGAGGAGCCCAAAAAACCCGACGGTCACTCTGGCTGAGTTCCAGAGATTCTGGGTGGAGATGGAGAAACTTCCAGAAGGAAAATCATCACTGCAGCACCAACACTGATCTGGACTTAATGACAGAGTGGACAGATGAAGTCTCTCCTCAGTGGAAGACAAGTGAAGGCTGCTTGGAGTTGACAAAAAATCACCTAAAGCACTCTCAGACTGTGTGACCTGGATCATTATGTTGCAGGAAGTTGCCATTAGAAGATGGAGAACTGTGGCTATAAAGGGAAGAACATGGTCAGTAACAATACTCAGACCATTGTATTCAGACCATGATTGATTGGTATTAATGGGCCGAGAAGACATTCTCACATCATTACACCACAACCACCTGGACTGTTGACACCAGGCAGATCGGGTCCATGGATTCATGTTGTGTCAGCCTGCGATTGGCTGGTGAGCCCAGTCCCAGAGTTGCCTCGACTGACAGCCACACACGGGCCCGGTGGAACCTGTATGGAGTTTTTGACGGTCCACCGGCCAACTCACAGGCCAGGATTTATCTTGGTGCCGCAGTCGGTGACCAGTCCAACTACGCCAGATGGGTCCGTCGGGTTCATTGTCAGCGTGTTTATGTGTGAGACAGAGTGGGTGAGGAGGGCTGAGTGAATCAATACGCTACAGTGAAATAAGGTTTTATCCCATTTGAAACAGTAAAAAAAAATAGAAAATCAATAGGGGGCGGTCAGTGCTGATATTGTGGCAGACCGCTCCTAATAAATCAATGTATGGGAAACACTGATGTGTGTATGCGTCAGTGTGTGTATGCATGAGACAAAACAGGGACTCACTCACAGAGAAGCAGCTCCATTAACTAAGCAATAAACCTGATGAAACCCAGATCAGACTAGATGCTGTTTCACAATAAAATGTCATTGTCAGGGACTTAGACTGTGGGAGAACCAAGGAGTAAACAAATAAACAAAAAATAGCTAAATAGAATGAAAAGTAAAAAACCGCATACTGACACTGTGTTTGGACCAGAGTCTGATGTAAATGACACAGATTTAAGTCTGGCAAATTAAATAAACTAAATGACTATAATCTGGGTTTAAATTAACCCAAGCAGTCCCGATGTTTCGTGAGCCTCTGGCAGGATGTTGCGCTGTAGCAGGACTCAAAACCAGGACCTTCTGTGGACCCGGAGCCTTGGTGAATGGGACATGGACCCGGTTCCTCTGAGACGTCCGATTAATCAAGTTTCGTTGTGGCGAAGGGCTGCTTAACGTTTGTAGTCTGGGTAATAAAGCCCAAGTTGGCTGTGGCTCTCGTCAGAGCCACATCCAGACCCGAGTCAGTCCGACACTGATCACATTAGCAGGACTGTCTGGACCCGGGTCAGCTCGCTGTCTGTGTCTGCAGGACTTTACATCTGACGAATGCATCAAACAGGTGGCCGGACAGATTTAAACCGTTGAAAAAGACGGTGGACGGCAAGAAATGATGGTATCTGACGGAGAAGATTAGTGGCTAACACGCTAATACGCAGTGACTGTACACACACTTACATACAGGACCTTTCCATCCAGCTCCTCGCCGCCATCACCTTCATCTTTAACCCAGTGTCAGCAAGGCAGAATTTTTTCCGTCAAACAGGACGAGCTCGAACCCTCCAGCGTCGTTTTGAGAAGATTACTGACAACCGGAATTACTCATGACACTCAGTGTCTCTGCCGTCCCACATGATGTGTCTGAAATAACAGATCCGCTGCCATGTCGGGGCCCACAAGTGACTGGTACACAACAGACACCGCGGAGCAATATGGACGGTGACCGGCGCTCGTAATGAAATCTGTCAGGTCTGGGATGAGATTAGGGGCTGATAATGAAGGACGGCCAAGGAGGACGGGTGAGAGCCAGGATGCACCCGGAAACAGAGAATATAAGGGGAGGAGAGACGGACGCTTTTGGCCAATGGAGAGAAATGCGACGACGCACCAGTTTGGGATGAAATGGTCGTCGACAGTGTGATTAGTGCTGAAACGGAGAGATTTGTTTCGGACGCCTTCAGAGCTGCTCTCGACCACATGCTCTCAGCTACTGTTTCTTCAGCTGTCGCAGTTTCACTGAGACTAAGGACAGTTCGTCCAAACTGAATAAAACTGAAATAAAGAACAATTCTAGGTCGAGTTGGTCATCCCAGTTACTTTGAAATAAGTGAAATAAAAGCCGTCACTTCTCAGGTCAGTGCAGCTGACGGCAGATGATGCACCTGTGGTTTCCTGTGTGAAGTCCCACACACCTGTGTTGTCGTGAAGCTCCGCCGGATCCTGTTCCTCCAGTAAACTGGCTGAGGAGAAATACGAGGAGATCCGCACCTGCAGGAGCGAGTGGACGAGCCGCCATTTTGAAACGATCAGCATGGATGTTCTGAATGTGAGTAAACAAGAAATTTACCTGGATTCAAGGTGAATTGCTTGAAGTGAGAAGAACTCTACTGGATTTAAGTTTTAAAGAAAAGTCAATTTGCACCTACAACCAATAGGAGAGAAGAGAGGACAGGGCCTTCCAGCCTCTGCCAATCAGAAGCCACGATTTCCTTCCAGCAGTTGGGTCGCAGCCAATCAGCAGGCAGGATGAGACAAAGCCAGAGCCACATGGTGAGTAATTGTCTTCAGGCTATCCATCATCTCATCTTTTGTTTTCATTTCATAAACGTTTTTCTGATTCATCTAAATTCACGTATTTTCATCACAAAGCAGAAGATGAAGAGAATGACGTTGAATCATTGGTCTTTTTTTTCTTTAGTGTTAATCAGTAATTTATTTATCAAGAATCAATACTCATTAGCTTCCAATCCACCTGATTTAATTCACATTTTAGTGCTGAAAATAATTAATGGAAACCTTGTTGTATTGGAAAATAGCAAATGTTATGAATTAAAGTAAAAACTAATATTTTCTAATTGGAGCCTAGTGACACTGTATCTGCTCCTAGTCCTGCTGGGTCTGTTGTGGCTTCATGATCTACATGGTAAATCTCTCCGATCCCATCCCATCGATCAGCCTCGGTAACAAACACGTGTTCAGTGTCCATGGAATGATGCACATTATTTGTTCTAAACTAATTATATGTATTTTAACTACAGCTGGTCAATAAATGTGAGGCAGTAAAAAATAAAAATATTCCCCTGTGAAACGAGGCAGGATGTAAGATGCCAATGGTTCTTTGTTTGCACATGATGGGATGAGATTTTTCTTTACTCTGTCTAATCTTGGCTCCTTTAGTTTGAGGGCTGTTGATTCACACCTGTACCTGTTTCTTCAGCCACTGTTCATGTTGTAGTCGCAATTTTATGACACAACTAGAGAATAAAGTTGGATTTTTGAGTAAAATCATATTGAGAATTGTTGCTATATCATGAGAAAATGATGATATTGTGAGAATAAATTGATAAATAAATCATTATCCTGCGATCGATAATAATCAGGTGTAACTTCAGCTGATCCCTTCACTCAGGTAGGTCTTGCTGCTCTCACGTGTTTTCTGAACACAGGTTTGGAAATCTTGAAACGTTTGGACTTTTTTCCTGGACAGTTTTTACTCAGATAATTTTTTTCCCGTGACCAATTCCATAAAAGTCTGTCGTCTAGGAGCTTTGCTGAGCTCAGGCTCATCGTGTCTTTTATCTCATCCGGTCTAAACCACTGGAAACTCCTCTTTCACTGGCTTCAGCGGAACATCCCTCCGTTGCCGTCGGGTGCTTGAACACGCTGCTGCGGCGCTTCGGGTTTCATCCTTTGAAAAGCCTCATATTGTCGGATCAGCTCCCGACAATAGATCCTCATTAAACAGGATTGATTGGCCCTGGAACCTACTCATGGGTCTGCAGGTGTGACTCGTCTCCTCAGGTGGAAACAGCTGCCGTCTTCTCTCTGAAGTTCCTGAAATAAACCGAGGAGCCGGCAAGTCCAAACTAATGAGATCCACATCTGGTCTGAAGCGGAAACGCTCTCCGGAGGTTTCAGCGCTTAAATAACTTAATCGCGTGTTTATCTGGAAAATCCCTGAGGAGCTGCGGCGTATTAAAAAGGCCACGAGTCATAAATCTCATTAAAATTAGTGTCACTTCTGACAGATGGTTTGGACCAGGGAGACGGTTCTTCCCTTATAGGCCTTTAAGCTGCCGTCCTGTCCCGATTTTGATGATTCATGGGAGAAGAAAAAAGAAAAGACACGGCTCAAATTCACTGATCTATTTTCTGTTTCTGGGCTTTTAAAAAAAAAAAAAAAAAAAAGAGATTATTTATTATGATATTGACACGAAAAATTGTGAGAAGTTCAAAGGGGAAAGTAGATTCTGGTTCTTTTTGAGCGGTTTTATGTGAATGGAAGTTTATCACGTTTCATTGTAGAAGCTTAATCTGTGGAGTAACTCATAACTAAAGCTGTGGAATTCATGTGGAGCAGTAAAAAGGACTCAGTGCTTCGACTCGGACGCTGGACGGCGGCTGCTGATGTCAACTTCCTCCGTAACAAGACTCGAGACTGAACGTCCCCGACGCTAAGGGACCAAGCGGCCGAGAATGTTCCGAAACGCTGAGCTCTGCTTTTAGATTTTCACTGAGTAACAGCGGGAAAGTGAGAAGACTCATCGTGGAGCGGAGGACGTCGTCCCGGGGCGTCCCGGGGCCCCGTGAAGTCCCCTGACCCCAGTTTTTCGGAGCCACTGTTCCGGGACCCAACAGGCCTGATTATGAGACGAATCCTTTAAAGTTTGTTGATTCCAAATGAGATGTTAAATTTTTTGTGGGAGAGTCTGAGCCGGGAAGAGAAGTGAGGCGGACTCTGCTGCAGGGGATTCGAGAATAAACAAGTAAAAAGTCTTTATGCTCAGAAGGCAAATCTGTTAATGGACTGAAAAACAGCTGCACTTCTGATATTTGTCCTTGGATGCAGATATAATTTAGATTTTCCACAGTGAGTGTTCAGAACTGAGGAGCCTCCGGGCTTTAAACACAGGAAATACAGAGTCACATCAAGAAAACAAAGCCAGAGTTAATTTGATGTTTTTGTATTTCCATGTTGTTTCACAGAAACTGGGCGGGCTGCCCCCCACCCCCACCCCACCCCTCACCCCAGCAGTCAGGGGAAGCGTTCGAAGCGTTCGGCCTTCGCTCGGTGCTGGCGTGTGATACAGTCATCTCTCAGTGAGTCAGGCAGTGAACAGGTGAGTCTACGTTCTGGACTCCGATCCGGCTCCGACTCCGAGTGAAGCTCCGGGCGAGTATAAAGTCAGAGGAGCTCGTTGCTCGTTAGCTCATTAGAGGACTGGTTGCATCGCCCGAGGTCACATGATGAAACCGGGGACAGGTTCCTCCTTCCTGCCACTCAGACACCAACGCTGAGATGAAAACTAAAAACCTCAGTTTGGGGAAAAATTAACATTTGAAGTCATCGTGTGAGAAAACGTCAGCTGCTTTAATTTCATATTCACTTAAACACACTCACACACACACTCACACGCACACTGTCCTCATTCGTCACAGTCTTAAGACCCTTCAGGTTACAGGTGGGTCCCTGGTGGTCGTCACTTTCAAAAAATATCCCCATTTCCTAAAAAGTCTCACTTTGAATGAAGGTTTTACATTTTAAAATATCCTCTTCCATTTTTTTTTTACTCTTTTTCCAAAAATTGTCTTTACTTTTAAAATGTGTCTACACTGTTAAATGTCCTGACTTTAAATCAAAGTGTGTACAAAGTGTCTCCATTTTGAAAAAAAAAGGGTCATTAAGGTCAGTTTTCCACAAGAGAACAATCTGTGTGTTAAAGGAGCCAGAGCTGAGGAGGATACACCTTGCTGTTCTACACCTTGATGAAGGCCTGATTATGATTATGATGAGGAGGAGGAGGATGACGATAGGGAGGAGGAGGAGAATGATGAGAAAGATGAGAAAGAGGAGGATGAGAAGGAGGAGGAGGCGGATGGTACGCCTCACTGCTATCCACCCTGATGAAGGCCTGACACACAGATTGCGAACAGGTGTGGGTGAGTATCTGCCGGGTCAGAGTCGCCTCATTTCTTTGTCCCAGCGAGTCTTTGATTTTCCCGTCGACCACACACATGCAGATCTGAGGTCATTGAGGTTAAGACACATGTTTCCTGGTGTATTTCATCCTCCGACCTGGGCTCAGTGAAGGCGACTCCCAACACTAGACGTTCAGTCTGGACTCTTCCCTGTGGTGCCTTTACAGAGGCGCCACCGTGGGTGCGACAGACTTTCTTCTTTACTTAAACAGTTTCAGACGCGTTTCAGATTTTCACTCTGCTCCTGAGATCTGGAAGATTTCAGACCAACTCTTACCACTTTATCAGTTGATTGATGAAAACAGGCAGTGACAAAGTTTAGGATGAGAAGGTGGTGATGGTGATGATGATGATGATGATACCTGACCTGGGGTCTGCGATCAGTGGCACTTCTCTTTTTGAAACAGGCTCTGTTGAAGATGTGCGAGCTGTTTAAACGTTTCTGATGTGTTTTTGGAATGTAGTGTCCTCTTCACAGAAACACTAAAACTGAGTTGATTTTAGGTATTTCAGGTGTATTTGTTAATAAACTGGAGACTGATGAGGCAAAGGTGAACTCAGACGGACCCGAATTGTGTCTCATGTCTCGTTGTTCTGTTTTTATTCAGAGTTTTATTTAACCCCGAGTCCCCGTCACGCCTGCCCCTAGAGGCCCCGCCCGCTGTCCGTTCCAGCCCTGCCATTGGCTGAGGAAGGACGAGACGGTCGGACCTCGGAGAGACGCATAAATTAAACGTCGTCCATCTTTATGGTCTCAGAGCTCGTTAGCGGGAATAATTATTCAGAAAGAGCTTCCGGTAAAAGAGGTGCATTAAATCCGCCTGGAGCAGAGACTCGGGGAGTCGCTTCTGTTTTTACCCGCCTTTTATTAGGCAGACCTGTGTGTGTATGTGTGTGTGTGTGTCTGTGTCTGTGTCTGTGTGTGTTCATACACAGAGTAACTAAATGACGACTGAATATTTTAATGATGAAAAATAATAAACAAAATCTGTTCATTTTTATGGAAAACCAGAGGAGGGATTTTATAACTTCAATTTATGTGAAAAAAATAAAAACCTCTGAAAAGCTGTCAACTTTAAAACAATCACCATCTAATGCTGCTCGTGTTGCTCCACGTCTGTGGTCATCGAATCACCGTTTGGCACCGACTTCCTCTGAATCGTTCGCTTATTAAAAGGCCGAGAGCCGAACAAACACTCACAGATATGTGAGATAACATGTCGTGTCTCTGTGTTTATGCTCAGCTCAACTTCATTATTATGCAGCGCCGAAAAGGCCAAATATTATAATAATATTATAATGTTTAGCTCCCTAATTAGGGCAGCAGAGCAGAGAGTGTGTGTGTGTGTGTGTGTAAGTGAGTGAGTGTGTCTGTGTGTCTGTGTGTCTTAGCGTTAGTAGGGATTATCCTGAGACACACAGCGAGGATTTTGTAGGTGGAGGCTGTGGAGGAGCTTTGATTTCAGCTGCTGGTTTTGTATTTTAATGTGACAAAAACTCCGTTTGTTTTTGGGCTCAAATTATAACGTGATTCTCACACACAGAGCTGTGCTCAGTAAAACCTTTAATTAGAGACTTAAACACACACACACACACACACACACACACACACACACACACAAGGACAGGGCGTCCTGACCTGCTGCTAACTAGGATGCACATTATTAGCAGCTTATTTGCAGTGAAAGAATAAAAATTCAGAGAAGTGCATTTGTGCATTTTTCTTTTTCAGCTGACTTTTGATAATTGAATTAACTGGTTTTAAAACCAGAGTTGATGAGGCTGCTTCTCAACAGATAAAGTTAAGATGTGAAAAATATTAATTTGGCGGCAGAAAAGAGTGAAATTGAGATGAAGAAAACAAGTTATAGGGACGAGGGATTAAGAGAAACGAATCCAGCACTGGTGGTAGATTTAATGGGGAAGAAGCAGATTTCAGTTCAGCAGTGATCATTTCAGCTCCTTCAGACCCACGAGGCCATTTTCACTAATTCAGCCTGACATTAGCTGGTCTCAGGTCTGTGGCAGGGATCCTCGCCCCCTACGCCATTGTCACGTGATCCATCGGGTCTCTGGCAGGTGGAGCAGATCTGGGATCAGATTTCCCTCACGGATGCTGCCAAAAGATCGGTGAGGTTGTTTTAATGTCATTTCAGTGTTGTTAGCTGTGAGGTAAAACTGACTTTATCTTCCATCTGGGATTCCATTTTTCTTTCTTCTTACTTTCTGTCCATAGTAGATTTAGACAAAGTAGCGCTCCCTCTCTCCTTTTTTTTCCCTTTTGAAGAAAACGTTACGAAACCAAGCAGGGGTCAGAGGTCACGTTTGGTTAAGCTCCAGGTCATGTCCAGTCAGTTGATTCGTAGTGTAAGAATCAAAGCCGCCAACTCTGGTCCCACAGGAGGGAAGATTGAACTTCACAGTTTTCACCGTCCATTTGAGAACTGGAACTAAACTTTATCTTCAGTTTTAAACTCTAGATGCAACAGCGTCGGCCGTAATCGACCAGAGTCACCTCAAGGCATCTTGTTTTCACGGCGAGGACGCCAGGAAACCGGTGGACACCAGGACGTCTCCACCTCACTTGGACATGACATCGTCCCACAAACATCTTTTCGACAATAAGAAAGATAAAAGATTTCATCAGACTTAAAAACAGGCCGATGAAAGGGAAAGACAATGGCACTTTATCATGATCAGATACTAGTTAGTCCAGAGTCAGGTAAAGAACTGGTCACTCACACACACTCTCTCGCTCAACTCTCCTGGCCTACAGTTAAGGGACAAGTCAGATCCCATTTTTCAGTAAAGAGGAGTCCTGCATCTGGGGACGATCATGGCCAATTTAAAATGTGGACCAAGGGGACGAGTCCAATACACTGTCTATGGGGAGGAGGGAGAGAGACAGGGAGGGAGAGAGGTTTCGAAGGCCAGCAGTCAATTTGTGGTGGAGGTCGAGAGAAAGTGGGAGGCTGAGAGAGATTAAACCTATTTGTCACTGCTGATGGTGAAGACAGACAAAAGGAGGAGGGAAGGAATGGAAAGGAACTGGAGCTGGATAAATACTGAAGCTGAGAGAGAGAGAGAGAGGAAGAGGGAGAGAGGGAGGAAGAAAAGGAGGGGAAAGAGAGAGCGAGAGACAAGAAGTGAGAGAGAGAGAGACAATGAGGTAAAACAGCCTCCAACGCTGAGACTTCCTTTCTGGGTTGTTGTGGAGATGAAATGTGATTCTGTCTCTGATCTGATCTGATCTGGATGATTCATAAATGTTTTATCAATGTTTGATCTGCGTCCAGTTGAAAAAAATAAAGTGGGGCAACAACAGCAGGTTTGGACAAATGTTGACCGTCAATCCAGAGATTTCTTATTTCACATTTTCTGCAGTTTAATCCGGGTGATGGTCAGACTGAGCACACACCTATTCCCAGATCAGTTGTCCAGTTACTATGGCCTGCAGGAGAACAACAGACTGACTGACCTCACTACATCCAGTCAGTCCCAGACCCGCCTGACCAGAACCGCTCCCTCTGACCTGAACCCATCTAATCCGATCTAATCTGAGATCGCTGCAGCAGAACCAGAAGGAACATCTTCTCTACTCCACACGTTCGCCCTTCATGTTGAAACCCGGAGCCTACATTACCCACAATGCACACAACTCCCCCTGGAGACACTGAGGGCTTCGAGTGTACACCTGGAAACACCTGGAACCACAGACTGAGGGGAGAAATAGGTGGAGGTCACCTGCAAATAGGAGACCCAGTGTATTCATGCCCAGGTGTGATTTCAGACCCCCCCCCCTTGCCTAATTACACAAAGGAGACACGACATCCTGCGTTGGACCCAAACGTCGCCACTGGATGTGAACTTTGACCTGCAGAACCCCAGTACTTCTCCAAACTAATCTCCAGGATAAAACATTGTCCAGTACTTTATTCTTTATACTCTCAGAGGAAATTTTAGATTTCGAGTGTCTTATACAGAACAAAACAAGAACTCAATAAAATAAAAGCCAACAAAGATCAACTGTAGCAGTAACAGCTAAATAATAAATATTATCACAGACAGACTAGGACGTGATAGTCTGCCCCCACACACACACACTCTCAAACTAAACAAGACATGACAGGTGATAACTTAGCTCCTGTGCCTGTAGAGTGGGAACATTTAACACTGGTAAAGTAACTACAGGTAAAGTAACTACGGATAAAGTGACTTATACTGGTAGATGGGTTAACCCCCTACCATCACCATCACCATCTCCCTGTTGCAGGGAGAGCTGTTAGATTTCACAAACACACACACACAGAGCAGCTGTCCTGGGTTTTCTTCACCTTCTCGCCTCCTACCAACCGTCTGTCCTCGGGGCGGGGGGGTGTCCTCTTAGACCAGACGTCCATTCACACTCTGTGTGTTGGAGCTGGTGGGAAACAGCCAGTTGATGAGAGGAACCTTGGCCAGTTACTCTTCTCAGCAATGATCAGACACGTTTTTTACAGTTTTCATTATTCTCATCATAAACTAAACTGCCGCTGCTTCAGTTTAGTGTTAAGTCGTAGAGATGAATGTAACATCTTCACATCTCGTCGTGTTTGATCAAAAGTCCAAAAATATTCTATTTCCAATGATGAATTTTATTCCAAAGAAAAGCCAGAAATCCTCTCATTTGAGAGGCTTAAAGCAATCAATCATGAAAGTATTTGCAGATCATTTATCAGTCAATTCACTGATAGATTGAGTCATCATTTTATCCCTGTTACAGTAATAATCAGACTGAAGTGAAAAACAAAGATATCAAGGCACGTTAAGGCTCAGAGTTCTGTTTGTTTTTTGTCTGATAAAATGTTAAATAGTCATGTTGACATATGTGATTTATATAAACCGAAATGTTCCTGGAGGTTCAGTTTAACTTTGTAGAATTTGGACTTTAATTCTAATATTCATGCTGGTGGTTCTAAAACCGGATTATATCATCTCCAACAACTGGACAGATGTTGATGGTTGATAGACTGAGGAGCGGTGGGATCGCTTTCAATCTCAGGTGGAGCGATGGGGGTTTCAGTTTCTTGGTTGGGGGGGGGGCAATACTGTGGCTTCTAAAAAGTCTAAAGTTTAATATTGAGCTTTGGTGTGTTTTTATTTAGCTGTTTAGTCATTTCATGTCTCAGCTTATGCTCATGGGTCATGGAACAACAGCAGGAGAAAGACAGCTCCCCTCCTCATTCGGGGCTGTTTTATGAGTCTATTTACCCTGTTGCCGTGACGACTCAGAGTTAGTTAAGGTTATGGTTGGTTATGAGAAACAGACCTGAGGACTCGCCATCATTTTGCATCTTTTCCAGGGACACTCTGCTGCCAACAGTAAAAAGCTGCTGTTAGTGAGAAGCTGCACCCGAGCTTCAGTGTCTTATTATACAACAAAGGTTGGCGGCCGGCGCTCAGGTAGAGCAGGTGGCCTGCTCACAGGAAGGGTGGCGGTTCACCCTACCTCCTCCAGTCCACACGTCAAAGTGTCTCGGGCAAAATACTGGACCCCAATTTGCCCCTGACGCATAATCAGCATACGACCGTGTGTGAACGGGTGAATGTGGCCTGTGTAGTGTAAAGGTTGAGACCAGAAAAGCCGGTTCGGTCCTTTGACACTGCATTTTTTAAAGCATATGACAGTTTCATAAAGTGTCGGTCGACGTTTGTGCAGTTTCCTTTGGCGGAAAATGAAAACCATAAATGTCCCTGCATGATGAAGAGCAGCACTTCATCAGTTTAGCCTCCCTCTCAGTTATTACTGTCTGAAGAGCTGATGATAACAATAAGGAACAAAAGGGGACGACGGTTCATAGACAGAGATAATGAAAAATAATATTTACTGTTGGTACGGGGGCAGTGGAGTGAAGCCTCAGTCAGAGCAGCTTCATCTCTCTGTTCCCAATCAGGTAGAGGGATGGAGCAGCAGCAGGAGGATGAGAAACCTCCATCACTCCTCTCCTCCGCTGGACCCCCCGGGACTTCATCAGCTGGAGCTCTGCTGCTGCTGCAGGGGCCGAGTGTGTCTCTGTTCCACAGTGTTCAGGGAGAGTTTCAGACCCCGAGGCTGCTCGGGGGGGGGCTCTACTGTCCCGCAACACGTGGAAAGGAGAGGAGGTGTCGTGTTACTGAGGGAAACGAATCTGTTTCTATAATTTGGATGTAAATGTGTGGGTATATATCATGTAGCATAAACCCCGGAGCAGATTTATGAGCCGTCTCCCCTTCAGAGCCGCTGCTGTGGTTCCACCGAAATAAGCGGAGTCTCAGCTGCTGATCCGATGGCTCAGCAACACACAGTCAGTTCCGGAGGATCTCGAGCTTCTTTACCAGAACCAGACGCGAGACTCATTTACATGTTTAGATTCAGTGAGATTCATACTTTGAGAGGAAATGACTATCACAAAAAAATAAAATCACAGAAAGATGCCTTCTCTAGCTGCAGAACTTCATTCAGAATCCTCCTCCTGGCCGAAACAGCCCCATCTGGCAACGTTGTCCTTGGATACATTGTACCTCGTGTTTATGTCCCCCAGAGCATTGTGGGAACTGTGGTTCCAAAGTAATAACAGAGTCAAACATTTACACTCTCCTGGCTCGACTTGGTGGTTTAGGGGCTCAATGCGTCAAACTTTGCTCCAGGCCAAACATCCAGCGTTGAACCTGAGGGCTCTTTTTTTCCCCTTTTTAGAGCCAATAATTTCAATTTTACATGAACTTTCTTCAGTATCAATCAGCTCCTGTTCAGAGTCACGTCATCACCAACATATCATCAGTCAGTACCAACACACTGATCAACACCTATGAGTCTTCTCGCTCTTGCTCTTATTTGAATTAGAATCATAAAAACTTTAATGATCCTCGTGGGGAAATTGCATTTTTACAATTAAGACACTGAGTTCAGAAAGAGGAAAAAAGTCAAAATATCATAAGGTAGTGGAAATAATACATATACATAAGTTAACAGAAAAATGTGCAAATGCACAGAAGTAAAAAGTCTTCTTCTTCTTCTTCTTCTTCTTTTTCTTTCGGCTTTTCCCTTTAGGGGTCGCCACAGCGAATCAGTGTCCTCCATCTAACCCTGTCTTCTGCGTCCTCTTCACTCACACCAACTACCTTCATGTCCACTTTCACTACATCCATAAACCTCCTCTTTGGTCTTCCTCTAGGCCTCCTGCCTGGCAGTTCAAAACTCAGTATCCTTCTACCAATATATTCACTATCTCTTCTCAGGACATGTCCAAACCATCTCAGTCTGGCCTCTCTGACTTTATCTCCAAAACCTCTAACATGTGCTGTCCCTCTGATGTACTCATTCCTGATCCTATCCATCCTGGTCACTCCCAGAGAGAACCTCAACATCTTCATCTCTGCTACCTCCAGCTCTGCCTCCTGTCTTTTCCTCAGTGGCACTGTCTCTAGACCAAACAGCATCGCTGGTCTCACCACAGTTTTTACACCTTTCCTTTCATTTTAGCTGAAACTCTTCTATCACACATCACACCTGACACTTTTCTCCACCCGATCCAGCCTGCCTGCACACGCTGCACAGAAGTAAAAAGTGTGAGGTAAAATTACTGTACAGACAAAAATGCAAAAATGGGAACATGCAAAGTAGATTAACAGTAGTTTAAGAATAAATCAACTCTAATGTGCATTATTATTATTAATTTCATTATTATTATTGTTGTTATTGTTATAGTTGTTGTTGTTCAGCCTAAACACTTTGGACCTGATAGATGCAGTTTGCATCCCAAGTGCTTTGACTCCCTCTTTGTCAACATATGACACCCTTTCTTTCTCCTACAGAATCACCGGACAGCCACAAATCCATGTAGACAATAAAAAGGTCAGGACTCATATATGTTGTGTTTAGAGGTTTTTCTTCAGAATCAAAAGCAAAAAATAAAACCACTGATGTACAGAACCACTGACCTGGAATCTGTCGGTGTGTCCGAGGTTCCCGAAGACGGGGACACTCAACACCGGCTGAAGAGATGAAGGAGCAACTGGAGCGAGTCGGTTTCCATCTGGTTCAGTTGGTGCTGATGGTCGCAAGATAAAAATGTTTGTTTCAGTGTGAAGAGCAAAAACTGCCAGAGATAAAACAGGAGAGATGCTGTTTGTGTCTTTATCAACCTCCCCCTCGACTGTCCTCTGCATGATTCCCTCTGAGGCTCTGATCAGTCCTAATGAGGGTTTGACTGAAGGTTTCGAACTGGACTGTGAGCTGATTTCCTTCCTTCCTCCTGCTTCATTGGTTTGTTTCGCAGAAATAACGACCGAAGTAAAACCGACTTGTTTATACGACGTGACAGCTGTTAACCACACAGAAACACACCAGTGGCTGTTGCACCGTCAGAACACAAAATACACTCATGTTATGGGTTTGGCTGATCCAATTATTAGAGTGAGTGTACTCAGTGATGACACGTGATGATCCATCCGTCCTTGAAAGAAAAGACTTAACCTGATAAAAAAATACCTTCATCTTCTCTGTTCCACACCAGGTTTAGAGTCAAACTTGTGATGAACCAGATCCCCTGATACATAGAGGACTGAGGAACTTCATGGAGGCTGGTTAACAGTTAGTTGTCAGGAGTCACGAGCCAAGTTTCCACTTACAGCTGTTTGTTGATGGCTGGTCCTGAGGAGGCTTGACAGCCAGAGCCATGAGGTATAGGGCTGCTGAGGGTCCTGAGGGACCTGAGGCCTCTGAGGGTCCTGGGGCTGCTGAGGGTCCTGAGGGACCTGAGGCCTCTGAGGGTCCTGAGGCTGCTGAGGGTCCTGAAGGACCTGAGGCCTCTGAGGGTCCTCGGGCTGCTGAGGGACCTGAGGGACCTGAGGCCTCTGAGGGTCCTGAGGCTGCTGAGGGACTTGAGGGACCTGAGGTCTCTGAGGGACCTGAGGCTGCTGAGGGACCTGAGGGACCTGAGGTCTCTGAGGGTCCTGAGGCTGCTGTCGGGGCTGCAGGTGTACACCCGGTGCGAGGTGTATTTAATTGAGTATTATAGTCATTTTTCACTGTCTCGCCACTTTCCTTTTTTATCGTTATTGTTGTAGTTTTCCAGAGGTTTCCTCTGCCATTTTGGATTTTTTCCAGGTTGTTTCGTATTGTTTTGCTGTAGTTACATTAAATTGGTTCCATCGGCATATAAATTTACCATGTCGTTGTTACGAATGTGTCTGTACAAAGATGTAACTGGGTGTTACAGTAGCACTGTGGTTTTATTGGCTGAGGAGCGAATTGTTTGTGTTTGTCGGTTTAGCGGTAAAATCACTGACAGTGCAGGATCATGGCACTGCAGATGAAACAGCCTGAAATGAAGAGAATTTATCAGACTATCCCTGAATTCTATCCATCGTGGAAAAGAAATTGAAAGACGGATGGTGTCACCACTGGTTCATCGTTTTCGAGGCTCGGAGGCTGCAGCTTCAGTTACTGAGCCTCCGTGTCCATTAAGTCTGTCATTATCTAAACCGCAGACACAACAGACACCGTTTTACCTGGTGCAATGCTGAGCTTCGAGAACCGGGCCCCCTGGAGAACCTGGAGCTCGATCCCAGACCAATAAAGGAACCTTTCCAAGAACAGAAACTAAACTTAAAATAAAAGAAATGATGGTTCATACAGAGATTAATAACATCCCAGATGGTTTTTCCTCAGGAGGTGACGTTGTAGTTCTTGTTGCTGTCCTCAGGTCAGTGAGCATGAGGCCATGATGAAGCACATGCAGAAAGTTCTGGAAGAGGAGCTGAGTGGTGAGTACTTACTCTGATACAACAGATCAAGGTCCGCAGAGTGACACAACCGGAACCAAGCTGGTCTGTGTCCTGCAGGTTGAACCACCTCGGTCAGCTCCTCTGTTTTCATTACAATCAGGAGACTCGGAGCTTTCAAACACTGTAGAATTAGTCCAAGTCCGGTTCAGACCAGAACACACCTGAAACAGCTCTACTGAGACCAAAGAGTCCCATGGGGGTGGGGTGGGGTGGGGGGTTAAGGGGGTAAAGCTGTTTGTAGTCGCTCTTTTTCTACTGTGACTCTGTTGGAGAGTCTCAATCCTGGACCTTAAATCCAGTATATAACACCCCTCCCCGGTGCCTAAACCCCCCAGGGACAGAATCTCTGGTATCACTTCACTGCTTTATGAAATGAATGCATCATTTACCGGCATCTGAAAAAACATTCTCAGTATTACAGAATGATGTTTCCAAACATTATCCAAATTAAACAAAGACCTTTTTTAATGGAAAACAACATAAGTGGTTAATTCGTGAATTTTATTATCTGATTAATTATTTCATTTTGTTAATTATTTTATCAGAATAATTATGTTATCTGATTGATTAATTTATATGATTGTTACATTGAGTTAATTTGCTGTGAACATATCTGGGTTCAAGTTTTATTACAGTTCAACAGCTAGAGCCTGAATGTGAATCATAAACAGAATAAATCACTTTAAAGTACAGATCTGGTTTAGCTGGACACAGAGCCCCCCCCCCCCCACCACCACCACCACCCCCACCCCCACCCCCCATCCCCTCAGCCCCTGTTGGCCTGGATCAGTCCCTGTCTCTCCTCTGCTGTGAAACCTGTTTGTCTCGCTCCACTGACCACGGACAAAATCAGAACCTGAACATGAGACTTTGCTCCTTATTTCACCTCCTGTCAGAGGAGACGGTGACTTCGCCTCCTGCTTCTCTACAGAAACCTAGAAATCTTCAGGAGACCATCAGGCTATGGTGAACAGCTGTAGCAGTTTCAGACTTAAAAGGAGGAGTTTGTCATTCAGGGAATTCTGCTCACTGTGAGATAAGATGATCTGTATTAGTTGTAGGTCTGAGACTTGTTTCATTTAGTTGGATGCTGGTTCATTTAGTCTCCTCAGTCACTGTTGTTAATTTTTTTCAGAAAATTACAATAAAATAATAAAGAGACTATAAAATATAACAGACAAGTCGACGAAAGTTGCATTTTCAATTACGTGTTGAACAAGTTTCAATAGGAAATATTTAAAAAAATGTGAGTCATTGGTGGAACAATCTATTTTCCTCTGAATTGTTTTAAAACAAGTTTAAAACAAGTTTAAGCATGAAATGAAAGATGTTGCCTTTACTTCCCAATATTTACTGTTAACAGGATAGAAAAGAATGAAAACCTGTAAATTCTCCAATAAAGGCACTTATTAAATAAAAGAAATACCTGAACTCTAACATAATAAATTCAGTTTATTTCCATCAATAATTATCGTTTGCACTTTGCTGGGCTTTTTTTCTTTGCTGATTTCTATTAAGCTTTTGTTTGTGAAATTCAGCACTTCCTACATAAGTTTCAGATTAAAAGCATGTGACTGGGCAGAATAAAACATTTGAGCTGAGCCGACGTGTCACATTCTTCTTTTTTCTGCATATTTTTACCTGGCGGATAATTGTCCAGCACAGTTATAACTTTGTCTCTCTGCTACCTATAGAGCTCAGGATCCAGGAATCCAACCAGATGTTAGCAATAACTATCAACCCCCAGAACTACAGCAGACAGTTTTATGGAAAACAAGGCAGGTTGAAATAAATGGGAATTATCCTTTAACAAATTTAAAGCGACTTTAAATAATTCAAGAATAGAAACATTAGTCCTGTTAACCAGAGGAAGTTTTTTTTATTAAAATGACAGGACATTATTCTGAATTTTTTCCAGGCAACAGGTGAACATGGAGGAAGTGGATCTCTCGGTTTGAGAAACTCTTTATTCTTCCCGACTTGTTGCAGCTCTGTGAACAGAAATATTGTAGTTTAATGAAAAAGTCTCATTTAGATGCAAATCGCACCAGCTCATTGGAAATATGCTGGAGCAAAAATAAAAACCACTGACATTTAAATTTTGTTGCTAATTGCTCTGTGTCTGTTTTGTAAATTCTTAAATTAAAGACGAGACTGAATACATGGAAGACATTTAAGTTTATTTTTTGACTGAAACGCAGAAACCAGCACAGAACACGACTCCGCGGGTTTGAATATGATTGACAGCACCTGTTTATGTGTATTTATTCATGAATGCACTCATGTTCTGTGTATGCTCATATATTAACATGTATGTGCACTTGTTGTAAATATTAATGAAGTGAGTCTGTGAACTGTCGGTTTTATTCATTCTGGTTTTCAGAGTTTAACTTTTTATTATACTTTCAAAGTAAACATGAGATAGAAGAGCATCTTGATTTCAGATTATAAAGATGTTAGATTTGAATAGAGCAGTTTATGTCGTGGATTCAATCTGTGAGGTTAAATTACTTTGATAAAATGAGCCTGAATGATCCTCTGCTATGGACAGACATGTCAAAGTGACAGGTATGAAACTGTGGTGTCAGTGGACCAAACCCCCCCCCCCCCCCCAGTCATAACAGGTACATTTATGGATACATTAAAGTACCTTTAAATTAAAACTTTATTTTAATTTAAAGGTACTTGTACCTGATTATTTCCATGTTGGTCCGTGTTTCCACCTCTGCTTAAGAACCAGTCAGACACTTTTTTTCCACTGCATTAATTTGAGGGCTTTTGTTATTAATTTCTTTGAAGATCAACGTCTTACATACAAAAGAAATGATGATTTGATGAAAAAATGATGCACTGCTACAGATCACAGTGTGTAATATAATAAAACCAGCTTCAACTCAACCAGATGCAACAGTAAAATGCTGCTAATGGGCCAGTAATGGTAATTTAATAATATAATAAACAACTCCATAACAGCCACAGGAGGCACTTGTCAAAACTAGGAACGACCAACTTTTACTTTTGATGCATTAAGTACATTGTGCTAAATTTTTCAACAAACAACATTTTGTACTTGAAATGGAGTATTGCCACAACGCAGTACTTCTGGAGATGCTTCTTCTTCCAGCCTTTGTCTTTGCCGTCAGATGGTTCCCACTCGCTTGCTTTGTGGTTTTGTCGCTTTGGAGCCAGCGAATCATTTTTCCCTGAGTTCTTCCTTCAGGCAGCACTTCTCTCCAGATTTGGATTTACCAGATTAATGTACATGAAAGACTGTCACATGATTACAAGTGGTTTGCAAGATGTGTGCTGATATGTAAATATAGAAAGGCCCCAGGATTGAGCCTTGGGGAACACCTTCCTTGGTCAGATTTGTTGCAATTTTACAATTTATGATATGAATTTAAGCCACGTCAAAGCAGATCAAAATAGACCAGGAATGCTTATAATGCTGTAGATCAACTGCTTTAGCTACATCAAGAATTATTTCATCATTAATTTGATGACAATACCTCATTAGCAAATTTCATAAGAGCAAACACAGATGCAGACTAACAGATAGAATGTTGTGTTCATAAAGTCTGCTAACTGGTTTTAAATTTCATAATAATGCATGTGGCCTATTTAACTGATACAGGTCTAGAGATCAAGATTTACCACTTCTTTATTGACTGTGGTCATTAGCACATGTTTGAAGTATTGAGTATTTGAAAATAGTCAAACTTTGTGTTTTAATGAAAACTGTTGTGTCAGGTTAAATAGTGCAACACGCAGAGCTCTTTTCAGTCCTCCTTGTCTAGACCTGATAGTCAGCTCACTGCTCTGTTGAGGAATGGTGGACTTACTGTTCCCCTGAGGAGCCACAGTAACAGACCATGACATCAGCAGCAATTAACAGCCATTACATCCTGATATTCAGCTTCTTGTAAATGCACAAAAGAGCTGGAACAGCTTAGAGGCCATTATCCTGATTTACTGTCCAGCCATTAGCTGTTAAACTGCAGCTCAGAGTCAATTTGTGCTTCACTGGTGTTTCTGACTGAAGTTTAAGGCAGGTTGTTTTTTTAGTCATCAAGTTTAAACTGTGAAAGGATCAGAGTCAGACCGAAGCTAAAAGAAGAGACGGAAAATCTGAGCTTTGTTTGTAGCACTGAGACTCATAAAAAAGTGAAATCACCTAGAAAAGACTGGAATATATCAGGAAAATGTTTGGTTGCTTGCTGCTGAAAATTTGTAGCTGAAGCATTTGAAAGAGTTGAAATACTGACAGAAGTGAAGTGGCAGCCAAAGTACAGATACTGACAGAGTAGTAAATAGTTTGGAGTTGAAGGAAGTTGAAGTGGCATTTCAGTTTGAGCATTAGCACTGACCAAGGATTAAGTGGAAGTGCTGAAAGGAGCTGAAGTGTATGTTCAGGAAAGAGATGAAAGCTGTTTAAATGTCGTCAGTTGAGAAGCAAAGGATAAAAGCAGCAGAACTCAGTTGGAGTGAAAGCTGCTGAAACTGCTGTACTTCAGATTCCAGCTGTGCACTGAAAGCAGTTGAAGCGTCCCTTGGTATTTAAACACTAACTTCGGTTAAAATTGTCAGGTTAGTCTAAGATCTGGGAGTAGCTGAAATGTTTCACAATGAAAATCAGAGCAACTGTCTGTCAAAAGGAGTTGAAGTGTCCTAAAAGTAAAAGAATTTCAGTTTGGAACCGATGTCCAGAGGCTCCAGTTTTAATGATCCCCAAAGACCTGTGAGGTCATTAGCTTGTTAACATTTAGAGATCGTTAACATTCACAGCTCGTTAAAGCTCAGGGTTTGTCACAATCAAGAGCCTCATTAAGATTCAAAGATCGTTAAGACTTGCAACCTTTGGAGACTTAAAATGTTTCATGCAAGCGTCTTATGAGAAGGTCACCACATCTTTAATTTTCAGTCTGGGTTCTTAGCCTTGCAGAGCTCATCCTTCAGCTTTAGGTCATTTAAGTTTCAGTTTAGAACAGTTTGGAAAAGCCAGACTGGTGTGTGTGTGTGTGTGTGCGCGCGCGCGTGAACCAGAGATAGAGAAATGGTGTGTTTAGATTCTGGCAGCAGCAGATAATCTGCCATTATAATCCAATTAGAATCATCTCCACAGACTGTACCCTGCTTTAATTAATGGAGTCTGAGCTGCTCATTCATAGAGGGGGGCGGGGGGGGGGGGGGTTGAACTAAGAGCAGATTTTAACTAAAACAACATCTAGAGGTGTGATAGATGATGTTTAATATTCAGTCTCCAAGTGTTTCCTACCTTTCTTTTTTTGTTGTTTCTCTCTTTAAACCAGGAGATCCAGTAGAGCCCGAGGCCCCTGAGAGCCCCAAGGGCCCCAGACAATCAACAGGAGCCTGCGGGAGACCAGAATCCAACGCCAGAGAGGGTGAGTCTGTAGTCTAGTCCTCTACAGTGTGTCAGGGGACTGGCTCAGGACCAGAATCAAAGTTCAGTGAGACCAGAGACTGGGCCCCACGTCCTGACTGTGGTTTAACTCTGGTTGTCCTCTCAACACCAGGAACTCAAAACCTCGAAGTCCCCCAAACCTTTTGAGGTCCGTGTCCTGGTACCGAGGCAGTTTACTGCTCCGGTGTCCCGGTGATTCCAGGTTCGGGCAACAAGAGGAGTGTGTTTGAGGTTCGGTAACGATGTCAGTTTCAGTTGGATATTAGTAAGTTGTGTTTGATGCACTGCAGACTTTGTTATATGAACCAAAAACCCTTATTATGCAAGTTTATTGAAAACTAACGAAATATGGACACATTTTGAACAGTCGCCTTCTGGAAAAGTCACACATCACAAATCGTACATGTAGCGAGTAAACACACACAACAGCCTGAAAACACACAGCAGTGCATTGTAACTATGGCTCATATTAATTGAAGTAGCTGCAGTTGCTGAGAGAATAATGTGGGAACATTTTAGAGGAGCCGTATCTGAGGCAGCCTTTTACCTGAGGATCCACCACCAAGCCTCTGCGAGTATTCTCTCATTTCTGTCCTCCGGATGTTTTCTGGGATTATTGATACGCCGGTGAACAGTCTGTTTACACTGAGGCTGAGTGGACACATTCACAAGGAAGCTGCTCTGCTCCCGTGATATTTATATTGAGTGGATGTGATGCTTCTGTTGACTTTTTCTGTTTTACCGTTATTTTTTTATTACTTTTTTATTACTCTGCATTTCTTTGAATAGTCTCCTGCTGTAAATGATGATAAAGCTGACTTTAATTCTGACTTTGACCCCTTTCACGCAGCACCCCCCCCCCCCCCCCAGGTTTTTTTCTTTGGTTTGTGATTCTGGCTCAGATTCGAGCAAAGTTTTATTTGAAATAATCCAGTTATTCCAGACAAGCGTCGCGCCTGGAGCCTCAGTGAGTCGCTGCGTTGATCAGCGCCATATAAACAAGACTCAACATGATGGTGCAGATTAATCTGAGAAACCTGAGAAAACAGACACGACAGAGACAATGACACACAAAAAAGGTGTGCTAATGAATAGTCTTCACTCTACAACATGACAGACCTATGGAGAAAGTAGAGGCAGAGGAACAGAATGAGAGTGTGTCCAGCAGGATGGAGCATGATTGAAACTAATAGAAAACTAAAATCCATCAGAAGTGCTCACTCATGGGTTATTAATCACTTGCTGCTCGCTGCTCCTCCTCTCCTCCTGCAGTGACAGACAGGTGTATATATTCACAGTTTGATGATCAGATCAACCCCTGCCTGTTTTTAATCAGCGACAGCAGGTTTCTAATCTGCTGAGAATGACGTGATGTGATCATCAGCATCCTGAACGAACCGCAAAGCTGGTTCTGGGAGGGGTCAGCCCCCCCCCCCCCCACACACACACACACACGCACACACACACACACTTGGATTGGGGGGGCATTTCATGGCAAAAGTATCACACACACACACAGCTGCTGTGTGAGTGAACTAGGTGCTGTCATCCTTCCTCATATGACACAGAGGAGGAGGTTTGGAACCGAACGGAAACAGCTGAGTGTTTGTGTGCTTGGTTCCTTCATGTTCCAGGCTCCAGGTCCTGGGAGCATTAACGTTCTCTCAGGCGTTTTTGATTAATTACACAGGACACAGGATAATTGTTAATCTTGTTAATAACGATCGTCGTCAGGGACTTTTGGAGAAAACAACATGAGACAGTGTTGAAGCGCGCCGGCTTCACCGGGTTCGTTGATGAGGAGAGATCACTCGGAGACTTTCCTTGTATAAAACCAACACTGTTTATTCAAGAGTTACAGATATATCTGGAGACATAACTCACTCGCGTACTAAGTTATGTCTGAGTTTCACACAGCATGCGACAGTCTATATATTTTTCTTGCGCCACCCGATGCTCAGTAATTTTCCATTCAGACGGGGTTAAGTCAGTTCCTTCTTACAGATGTTATCTTCTGTTGGCAGGTGTTTTCACATCAGGGCACAGTGACCCTGTTCGTCTGTGACCTTCGGTTGAGCACAGGCGGGCACTTGCACAGGAACAGAATGTACTGAGTGATCCCTATTCTATTCTACAGTGTAACTAAATAAGCAAATCATAACACAAAGCGAATATCATATCCAAAAACAGATAAGAAAATCGTCTCATGAACCTGCAGCGTTTGAGCAGCTCAGCTCCCCAGCTGTTATGGATGAGACAGATGGTGTCGGAGGGTCAGAGCCGGACTGAGAGACCCGGTTTAGATCATCGCTTCCAGTGTGTTGGACAGAAACGTCCATGTTCCGTGTCCTCAGTCCTTATAACAGGGAGAGTTGGTGCCAGCCAGTAAAACTTTATCTCACCGACTGTGTCTGGTTATTGATGGTCGTTAGCTAATGCTAGGTAAAATGCTAAAGATCAGTTCCTCCTCTTCCGGTGTTTTTGCCATTTACCAAAAAGCTTCAGGGGCCGTGAGCCGACGCCGAACTGTTCACAATTCATCCAAGAATCCGTTCTGGTTCTTTCTTTAACATCCAGCGCAATGTTTGGTGTGGGTTTGTTCCTCCGAGCTGCAGCTCAACCATTAATCCGCTTCCTCCTGCTGCCATTCGTGATTCCAGTAGGAATCAAAAATTTGGAGAAATCCATAAATCGTCCTTATCTTTTCTCCTGATGACTGAGCATAGAAAGTCTGGCTAATAGCCATTATTTTTACCTGTTCATATAGAAAGTGGATTCAGCTCAATGTCACCTTGTTTTCCACTAAGGTAAAGTAAGCTGAATGCTGAACACTTTTACTGTTGGCAACCATTGATGAAACAACAAGTCCTGTTTTCAACTGTAAACTCCATCTGTAGAGGAACTCGTGGGAAGCAAACAGACGATGGTTTCATTCTGTTTGAAGACAAACACCACAACCGCTGCTCCAACAGCAGATAACTCTTAACTCACATGTAAAGCTTTGACTACAGAGACGACCGAGAGAATATTTTTCTCCGTTTGGAAACATTTCCTGCATCTTTGATCGACTGTCTGACTCTGTAGGAAAGAGGGAAAAAAGTGGATAAGAGTGTTGGCTGCCGAACCGAGAAATAAAAGAAAAAAAACACCAGTTTACTTGCTGACAAGAGCTGAAACACAGGGTCAAACACCTGTGACGGACCGAAATAAACAGGAGGGGAGTCAGACGTCCTGAGCCCCACCCTGTCAGTCACTAAGGCTCCCAGAGGAAGAGGAGGAGGAGGAGGAGGAAGAGGAGGAGTAGGAGGGAGAGAAGGAGGAGGTGGAGGAAGAAGAGGAGGTGGTGATATGAAGTCGAAAATCCGAAACATCATCAGAAATCCAGGTCAAAGATGCTGAATATCTGAAACTGTCATGTTAGTACAGGGAGACCCCCCCTTAACAACCTCCCATAACAACCCCCTAACATAAGGGCCCCCCATAACAACCCCCCATAACAACCCGCCCATAACAACCCCCCAACATAACGGCCCCCAAATAACAACCCCCCAAAATAATGACCCCCCCCATAACAACCCCCCAACATAAGGACCCCCCCCATAAAAAAACCCAACATAACAACCCCCCTATAACAACCCCCCAACATAACAACTGGCTGACGCACCAAGTGAAGCTGAAGCCGACCCTGCCCCGTCCGGCTCTTGTCAGCGTGATGGCCCTTCCCGCTGAGACCGGGGTGAACAGACTCTGGATCCTGCTTTACTGCCTGTTTCTACACTTAACCAGTTTTAAGTGCAACCTTTTTGTATCCAGTTGCTCTTTAACTAAACTAGAGCTGCCACAATGTTAAATGTTCCGTGTGTTTGCTCAGGCTGAAGTTCAGCTGCACCTATGATGCACATGCACTTGTTGTGTTTGTGTGTGTGTCTTTGTGACACCAGTTGCTTTTTCTTGTTTGTCAACCCCCCAGAAAAGTAGCACCACATTGCAGCCCCCCCGGATCCTGTTCTCTGACTGCTTCCTCTGCAGGGGTTCGGTTTCACCTTCCTTTTTTTTAACCCACCTGAGGTTGCAGACCTGAGTGATCGACTTGGATCTGAGATGGAAATGTTACGTAGAAGCTGATGGATCCTAGATCGCTTGTCACCTGACGACTCCTCTACGAGTTCAATAAGATTCAGGCGTTTGAATGACATCATCATTCTTATTCCAAGTTTTTCTCAGCTTTAACTTCATCTTTCACATATGGAAACACAATTCTTTTTTTTCTTTTTTTTTTTTTACCTCAGTCAGACATAAAAACCGTTTCATAGTTTTCCTTCTTTATTTTAAACTTCTGGTGTTTTCCAATTAATTCTTTTTTAGTTTAATGTACAAAATCATATTGTGTCTGTTGAAGACATAATCCCAAAGTATGAAAGTGTCACTTTCACTTTCTGCGAACTCTCAATCTTCCTCCACTTGCTTTCTCCGTCCCCCAATAATAATTCATTACCCAGCTGATAAATGACTGTCAGACAACCGCGGCATGATTAAATTTAATCGGAAGTCGGTAAATGCTAATGATACTTCTTTGCTGTAATGAGGTTTATTAGCATTTTAAAGGTGTCAACAAGGGGGAAAATGCAGCAATTGATGATCATCACTCAGGTAGGATGGAGGTGAGGTTAACTCTGACCCTGAGACAATGTACAGGAGCGAGAAAATGAAAAAAGGACAAGAGGACTGAGAGGATTTGCTTTAATTGACCAGACGAGGAGGAAGGAGGATTATTCCGGGCTGGAGCGAGGACATCTTCAACACGTGAGGCTTAGGTAAAAGAAATGAGACCATTTCCTCCATTTTTCTCAGGAATCCTCCAAGGACGAACTGGTGTCTGACCCTCACATTTGTCCTGGAGAGAGTTGATCCCATAGTCTCATATTCGTTAATTCATCAGGTCAAAGGGAGACTTGGATATTTAGGACTTCTTTTTTTTGGCAGGCAGAGGAGGAGGTGGAGAAGGAGGAGGAGGTGGAGGTCGAGGGGGAGATGGAGGTGGAGGAGGAGGAGGAGGAGACATGCAGCTATTTTTTTTTCTGTGTCATTTCTCAGTACAGATTAACTCTTTATATTTGGTTATTTCAACGTCAATGTAGATGTTGGTGGAATCAGATTCAGTTCTTCATTTAATTCTTCATCAGACTCAGCATGTGAATGAACCCACTCACTGTTCTAATCAGACCCTGAGTTCATAGCAGTGGACGACACAGTATCTGATAGAGCTTTAACCAAATGTATTGTGGGGCTCCAGTGTCATTTACTCCAGTGTCTTGTGTCAGTGCGATGGAGGAGAGATCCTCACCTTTAATCCCACACAGGCTGATGATGATGATGATGGTGTTGAAGCTTCAGCTTCACTGCGTACGAGTCTCAACGCTGTTGACCCCCTGAGGAGGAAGTAGGTGGATCAGAGGAGGCTCGGCCCACGGTACAATTCGCACCTGTGCTTCAAAGCAGACCCTGGGAAAGCTGGACAGGAAGTGGCGGAGGAATCTCGCTCTGCCTAGAGGGACAGAACTAGAACTTAGAGGAGGCCCTCAGTGATGCCAGAGCAGCCCTTACTCATCTATAATGAAGAAAAATAAAAACAACCCTAGGTTTATTTCAGCACCATAGCCAGGCTGACTGAGAGTCATAGCTCAATTGAGCCATGTAGACCGATAACTCTCAGTAGTGACGACTTCATGAGCTTCTTTAATGATAAAATTCTAACTATTAGAGAGAGAATTCACCAGCTCCCATCCTCAGCTGATACACTGATGTATTGTCCAGTGCAGCATCATTAAACTCCACTGTGATGGCTGGTTTATATTGAGACTGTTGCTCTGTTTGTATTTATATGCTAATGTTAGCCTGATGGGGAGACAGCCCGTGAAGCCGTCTGGTTTCACACCTCTGAGGCGTCACTCAAATCTCTAAATTCAGTCAGTGATTCGAAGCGTTGTGCTTGGAAAATAGGAAGCGGCTGCTACAGACAGTCTTTGTACAGGTATTTATTACTTTGAGCCACTAACCTGACACAGCCGACTGGTTAGAGCTGATCTTATCGTTGGTGGACAAGGGAGGTTCATAAAATAGGAGACCTTGACTGTTCGGAGCAGCTTTAATGCAGCAGTTTTGTTTTTTTTCTGCTTTACAGCTTAAACCTTCAAGTTAATGTCCGATTTTTCACTAGGAAACAACTAAAGTTTCCAACTTCCCCTTTTCCTTCTGTCAGAGCTGAGTGGTGAATTAAAGAGACAACATTCGGCTGAACTTTTCCCTGCTCACATTAAAACTTATCTGATGTTGTCAGGTCTGTGGGGAAGTGGGTGTCTGTCACGGCTCGGTGGAGCTGGAGAGGAGCAGAGGTCGGGGGTTTAAATCCCATTGAGAGATGGTTCGGATGAAAGGTTCGGCTGTAAAACAGACGTGACTGGTTTTATACCAAATAAAAAAAAAACCCTCGCAGAAGTTAAAGCCGCTCAAAGTCAAACAACACAGGAATTACCAGGAACAAACAGGAAAATATTCAAGAGACCATTTCTTTCAAAGGATATTTATTCTTTAAAATATTTAAATGCAGAGTAAACTGTCCTGGTAGGCTGTGCCCCAGAGAACCTGGTTGGGACCAGAACCGGGTCCAGAATGAAATATCTCAACAACTGTCAGATGGGCTGCCATGAAATCTGGTTCAGATGTTCCTGCTCCCCTCAGGATGAACCTTGATGTCCTTGGTGATCCTCAAATTTTTCCTTTTTTTGTTCAGTCCTTATGTAACGCACATGCTAACAGGTAGAGATTATAACTCTTATTTTAATGGCATTTATTGTTGTTGTTGACTAAAGTTTCAACCTGTTACAGGTTCTTAAAAAGTAAAATCCTTCGCAAACATTAAGTGTTAATCAGCTTGTGTATATTTCCCCTGAACCTTGATATATTTTTTATAATCCTGGAACATCGGCTCTCTCCTCCAAAATATACTGATATTTACTGTCAGCTCAAAACCTGTGGATGATAACTAAAACATGTCTGAGAACCTACAGGATAGAACGTGTCAGGTTGAGAACAAAGAGAATATATAATAAGTTTCATATACAGAAAACAAGCAGAAAAAAAACTCCAAAAAAATACAAATATGCAGGGATAAAACATCAGCACAATATTTATATAAAATAAATACTTAGAAATTAATTGACAAATCATTAACATCATTGTGCTATTGTGTTTAAATTAAATAACACTGAGATGCTTAAGATTTTACATGTCATCTAATTAATACATTTTTAAAGTTTCAGATCAATCATAAACAGAGTATTGGAGGTTTTGCAGCCCATCATTTTTAATGTAGCAAAATGAACCGGTTCAGATTTATCAGATGGTAGATTTTAATACTTGGATACTGTCACTCTTTAACATTAACATCAGCCTGTTAGAATTTAACTGAGTAGCCTCTGAGTCTGGTTAATTTACTGAGCCTCATCCACAGTCACAGACTCCAGTCTGAGACCGAGAGTCTGAGTCCAGGAAGACCTTGGATCAAACTGAGAAACTGGCTGAGGCTGGAATAGGAATCGCTATTTTTTATTCCAACAAATTCCCTCATGGTCCTTTAAACTAAACTCAACTGATCCTAGAAAACACAAGTTAATGGGCAAAAATTGTTGTGTTCAAAGAATTTTAAAATCAGAAATGCAAACAGGCCTGAGGCTCTGTGCTCTATGAGAGAAAAGATAATTAGCCTTTATCAAGTGGAGTTTAGAGTCTCCAGCACCAGTGTGATACTTGGAGACCTCTGAGGTTGGTGAAATATATTCAGCATGTTGAACAGCTGCTGGAACTTTTATTTTGATAAAGAAGTCTCACTTTTTCTGCCCCGGGTTTGAACTCAGAATATCTCGAGGCGTTGAAGGTGTTTTGCTGGCTTCGCCCACTGCAGCTGGTCCGGTAACAACCAGCTCTGACACACACATACATACATACACGCACACACAAACACACACACACACAGACACACACACACACTGACACAAAGCTGGCAGCATCAGCTGAGGAAGGCTCTGCTGCACCTATGAGAGTGTCTGTGTGAACGTGTGTGTTTATAGCCTATTAGTTCTATATTGTGTGTTTGTGTGTTCATCTGCATTGTTGCATTGTTCAGGTTTTGGATGCAGTCGATGTGGCAGAGCCAGAGGCGGCCGACTGACTGAGCATTTCCTCAGCTGCAGTTTGGAAAAACTAGTATTGAAAAAACTGCAAAATCAGTTTATTTCAGTGGAATCAATACATCTCTGCACATTTTTCAATTAAGCTGAACTATACCAATCACAAACTGTCCTGACAGAGCTGTTCTTTAAGTTGATGGAGAGTCTGAGTGTCCAAAATGCAGGAAGCTATCATAATATTTTAACTTTACATTCTTTACATTCGGGTTTTATTGATGCTCGTCTGTCTGCTGCCCCAATAGTCTGGAGACAGGACGGCTCCATCTTATGTTACCCTCACTTCACTTCAGAAGGAAATATTCTACTTTCGACTCTGCAACATTTGTTTCACAACTTTAATGACTTTTATGAATTAGACTAATAATAGAAAATATGATCCATAAGTAAATGATTGAGATCAGACTTTGTTGTACCCTGGGTGTGAAATCAAAAACTACCATCAGTATATAAACTAATTACAGTTTTAAAGCTAGCACCTCCTTTGCACATTGATGATCTGATTACAACAGACAAAAGACTTGACTCTATACTTGTTTCATGTTGATTTCAGTTTGTGCACGTTAACAATAAATCCTCCATATACTCAAAAGTTATTCATGGAGTTCCACAAGGTTCTATGCTTGGGCCAGTTCTATTCATCTTATATATGCTATTTTAAGCAATATTATCAGGAAACAATCCATAAACTTCCATTTTTATGCAGATGACGCCTAATTGTACTCTTCAGTGAAACCAGACGAAACCAATCAATTAGCTAAACTTCAAGCATGTCTTAGGGATATAAAGATCTGGATGACCAGCAACTTCCTACTCAGATAAAACTGAAGTTATGATGCTTGGCCTGCAACACCTCAGAAACACATTATCTAACAATCTACCTACTCCAGATGGTATTGTTCTGGGAACACAGGCCTACATGTGGTTCCTAGAGTCTCCACAAGCAGAACAGGAGGTAGAACCTTCAGTTCTCAGGTTCCTCTGCTGTGGAACCATCTTCCAGTTTGGGTCCAGGAGGCAGATGCCCTCTCCACATTTAAGAGGAGGCTTAAATCCTTCCTCTCTGATATAGTTTATGGTTAGAACTGGCTCAGGATCAGCTGGAACCATCACCTTGTTGTTGTGCTACAGGCCTAGTTGTTGTTTGGTTATCTTCCACTGTTTCTGCATTTGTAGATTTGTTTAGTTTTTTCAGCCTAATGATGCCTACTTCCTTTGCGTCAACACGTCTTTGGACACCTTTTAAAAGTTCCCATGAAGAGCTACCAAAGTCATTAAATACCATCAAGTTACCTTGTTTTACGTCAGTGCAGGAGAAGGAGTGAAATGTTGGAAGAAAAACACATACGAAGGGAAAATATTGAAAGTTGTGAATCGACTTTATGCTCACACTGTCCTTGGTGGTCTACTGAAGAACATTTTACAAAAGTAAAACACTCTCTCTCTCTCACACACACACACACACACGCACACACATTCAGTGAAGAATATTTCCAGTCTGTAAATAAACTTCAGCTTATATTAGTCGAGTTTTTGCTCGTTCCCCTGGTGCATTATGGTGAGTGTAATTAACACACCCTGGACATCTGTGTGTCTGTGTGTGTGAGATAATAACAAAGAGGTAGATGAATCCTATAGATCTGTGTATTGTCTCCTTGTGTTTCTCTTTATGAACAAACAGCAGAAGGTTATTGCTAAAGGGTGAAGACATGTAAAACACGAGTCTGTGTACAGACTGTCAAAATAAAAGCCCTCAGCTGAAAAAGGCTCCTGTGACAGTTAATATAATTGTGACTTTATTCCTGTAATGTTGATCCTATTTATTTTGTCGTTATTTAAAAAAAAAAAAAAAAAATCAGATGCCACAGTACACAACCTCAAACCCTCTAAAGTTTCATAATCTCACCTTATCACTCAGTTTATATTTTATCAGTGGATGATATGAATAATATGATGATAGAAATAAAAGATGAAAACTGATCCTCAGTTGGCCTGAAATTTTATTAGTAACCACTGGAGAGGGAAAAATAATTTAACATCATAAGGAAGGTGTTAGAGCAGCAGCTGATATTATCAATATATCTGCATGTCACACTGCTGAAATATATACATACATATATATATATATCTATCTATATATATATAGATATATATATATATATATATATGTATGTATATCTGTCTTTCTATCTGGTTTGGTTGTCTTCATGCTTCACTGCATCTCTCCACCTCAGCTGCTCCATGGCTGCAGAATATTTCAGGTTTATTTCTCAGTCTCTGCTGTTTCAGACCAGGAATCACCAACAGGGGAGATTTGTCCTGTTTCTTTCCTGGTTTAAAAAAAGCTTGAACTGGAAATCTGCTGAAAGAAAAACAAAAGGTTGAAACATAGATAATGAACATTATAACTGTATCTGTCTTGTGCATTGAAGGCACATCCTTGTGTCAGTTGTTTCTTGGTTTTTACCTATATGCTTGGGGAGGATGAACATTAATCAGACATTGGCAGAGAGTGTTTATCTAATCACAGAGATGAAAAGAGATGAAAAGTCTCAGTCTGTCACAGTTTTACTCTGAACTCACTCCACATTAGTGAAGAGACTTAAAACAGAGGTTAATCCTGAAGTTTTTCGCAGAAATGTTTCAGATCTGAACCTCGTCAGATTGCCAGCTGACCTGTAAATGTCATGTGTTTTTCGCTGCATTTCTGCAGCAGAGATGAAGTGAAAACCAGAATTCATCAGGTTGAACTGGATGTGAAGTCACAGGATGTGGAGCTCTGATCTGAAGTTTGAGTGTGATCCTCAGCAACGCTGAACAATGTGATTAGTAAAACAGAAATGGGTTTTCATTTGCATATTCATGAATTTGAGCTTTTCAATCACCACAAACTACACTTAAAACAGCCGGCTTTCAGCTTTCAGCTTTCAGCTTTCAGCTCCGGCTCCGGCTCCGGCTCCGGCTCCGGCTCCGGCTTTCAGCTCCAGATCCGGTTCCAACTTTTGGCTTTTGGCTTCATCACCGGCTCTGGCTCCGGCTTTCTGCTTTCGGCTTTCACCTTTTGGCTCCGGCTTCATCACCAACTCTGGCTTTCACCTTTTGGCTCCGGCTTTGTCACCAGCTCTGGCTTTCACCTTCTGGCTTTCGGCTTTCAGCCTCGGCCTCGGCTCCAGCTCTGGCTCTGACTTTCTGCTTTCGGCTTTCGGCCCCGGCTCCGGATTCTTCACCGGTTCAGGCTTTCCACTCCAGGTCCGGCTCCAGGTCCGGCTCCTGGTCCGGCTCCGGCTCCAGCTCTGGCTTTCAGCTTTCACCTTTCGGCTCCGGCTCCGGCTTTTGGCTTTTGGCTTTCGGCTTTTGGCTTTCGGCTTTTGGCTTTCAGATTTCGGCTTCTTCACCAGCTCCGGCTTTGTCTCCGGCTTCGTCATCAGCTCCGTCTCTGGCTCCGGCTTCTCTCTGCCAAACTTGTGTTGTTGCCTTCATTAGTGTCAGTGTGTCGTGTTGTGTTTAACTGACCATGATCCTCTGGGTTCTGGTCACTTTTTATTTGACATTCTGACTCTTTCCTCTGTTTTGCTGCAGTTCTTCTCTTCGCACCACTGAACTCTGATCTCTGCTGCAGATCTGCACCAAAATCCTCTCGTTACAAAAATCAGGAAAACCGACCGGATGAAAGTGGATTATTTTCCTCAGGTTCACTGAGAAGAAACTGAGCTGACAGCACCAGAGTTTCACTAATATATTGATTTTATCTTAATGCACAAAACATGTCTTTATTTATTTTTGTCTCTAATTGGGTCCTTCAGAGTATTTTCTAAATCAAGTTTTATTTTTCCTGATTCTTATACCTTGAACCCTGGACAGATGATTTTAAAAATTAAGATATTTTTTTTTTTCACTTTGTCAGATAAGACAAATTACTCATATAATGGACATTTTTTCTGCAGTTTATGATTTAATTGTTTTATTTTCTTTTAGGTGGTTTATTGCTTTGTTTTTGTCTTGTGTGTTTTGAGACTCTAAAATGAGCCTGAACTCCACCCTGGCTGTTTAACCTAATGAGACATCTCATCCCAGGTCCATAAACAGCATTTTAATTGTCTGTTCAGTGTCTCTGAGCAGCTGTTAGTGAATCTGTCCAATATTTCCCTCATTTTCTCCTGGATCTCTGCTCTAGTCAGAAAGAAACCCTCCAGGTGTTACCTAGACTTCCTTAAAGTTTGATGTTGTGTTCACTTTCTTGTGACTCTCCAATTAACTCCTAAAACCCTCCTGCAGCTGCCGGAGATTTTAATTTGAATGAGGAGCGGGGATCAAGTGCTGACTCCGACCAGGAGCAGTCGAAATCTCAGCTCAACTTTGTGTCATTAAACATCTCACTGAGGCTGTTAATGCCAAAGCTGAATCGACACGAAAATGGATGTTTGACACGTCAGTCTCTTAAAACAGGTTCAACACTTAGCAAACTGCACTGCAGATTATCACAAAGGAGCAGTTCAACACATTGGAAAGTTTGTAGTTTTAAGTCATTCCAGTAAAGTTGTTGGGCTTGGTTCCATTGTTCCTGGACAGAGGCCAAAACCAGAACATGTGAACCTACATATGTAAACCTATGCTGTCGCCTGAGACTCTTCCCAGAAGTCCTGGGTGGATGGATATGCTTTTGTTTGTCCAGAAATAGTTCCTAGAGATTAAGACGAAGGAGACACAGGGTGTTACTTATACCAGTGCTGGTAGGTGTATTCGTGAACTTTGGACAGAGCCGCGCTAGCCATTTCCCCCTGTTTCTAAGTCATTATGCCAAGCTGATGATTATGCTATGGTAAGATAATCGCCTACAGTCATATGGCAGCAAGTGGGGCTTATTCTTATCTATTTTTAAATTTATTTATTTTGATTAACTGAGTCACTGATTAGTTTCCAAGATGCCAGGAATTAGTGTCCCATGTTCCCAGATAATGTTCAAGATGTTGTCTTGAAATGTCTGGTTTTGTCCGAAGCCTGGACAGATTCAGTTACTGTGACAGAAAACAGACGGTAAATCAGTACGAAACATTTGATCCGACACTTTATTGTCACAGCAGCTGGTGATTAATCAGCTGTTTCAGTTCTATGGCACGTTTCCCCAATATAACACATTATCTCTTTAAAATGAGGCCAGGGATGTAGAACGGGATCTTAATTGTAGTAAGTTACTTTAAAAGAATCCCACAGACGTAATAAACACATTGAAATCATGGTCATTTCAAGTTTTAGGGGAGATGCCACATATGCATCACAATTATTCCCATCTACTTTAATGGTAAAGTTGGACGTCAGTGTGTGTTTTTTACATATAAATGGATTAATGAACATAAGAGATACCACATCACTGTAATGAGTGTGTGATAAAACCACCAACTCCCACCAGCTTAAAAAGTTAGGCCTCATTTATTTATTTGCAAATTTAAGAATTCATTCCAATGAGATGAAGTTATACCAACACATTTTCTGAGCTGATAGTTTCATTTTCCCATCATGTTTGTCATCTTTTCAGCGGCCTCACAAGGTCAGAGCTTCTCAGCTTTATGCATATTTCACATTTCATCATTCATAAATCAACCGCTCTTCCCTTCCTGCGAGCTGCAGGACACTGCGGTGAAACGTCTCTACCCCCTGAAAAATAAGGGTTTCAGCCACGATCTCCGGCTCTGGGATTCAAATAAAGGTTAGGGAGGCGCAGAGAGTCGGACGCTCGATTTACTCTCTCTCCTCTTGGCGAACAAGACTTCATCTGAATTTATGAATGTTGATACCCTATAATTGCGGCTGGTTTAGAGATGCTCTTTGTTCCATCCTTCTAAATACCAGGACCCAGTTTATGAGCCCTGCCAGATCACCTCCGAGCTCCACATCGCCTCAATCGGAGCAAGTTTGTTCACGCTTGTTAAAACATGGCAGGTTGTGATCAGTGAGGTTATGAATTCATCAGCCCAAACAGCTCATACATACAAAACATGTTTTATGATGTAGAAAATTACCAGTTTTTGAAATTTTATTCACACACAAAAAAACTACTTTTTTCTCCAAATCTCTAACCTGGGTGTACAAGAAGATCACATTTTGTCATTTCAGACCCTGACACTCCCACCTGCCCTGTAGAAACCCTTTCCCCTCCCACCTGATTCCCCCACGCCCACCTGCCACCTGTTCCCCGTTCTCTCATCAGCTCCACAGTACAAGTACCAGTCCACCTCCGCGTCTTCTCTGACATGTTGTCCATCTGGATTCTAAACTTCTGTAGCCACCTGTTGTTACCTGTTCTGGCAGAAATAAGACAACACAGCTTCTCACTTGTAGCTGATGAACTAATGAAGCTAATGTTATCTCCATGAGCTGGTTGAGAGCGACTCCTTGTTTTAAGCTGGTGAAAATGTCTCAAATAGCTACCTGCACCTCACGCTAACAGTCTGGGACTAAAGCTGATCTGTAAAACTGGTCCCAGGTGAACCATCATCCTCACCAGCAACTGAACCCTGTAGAAGACATGAAACCAGGGAGAGACACTGAGCCTTGTGTTACAGAACTGTATGATGAGGACGCATCAGACTTCAGTTTAATCCAAACATTTAACTGTTTGGCTGTCTAGTCCACACACAGCACAGAGGCCAGATTTATGTTTCATTCTTATTTTCAAATGTATTTTTCACTTTTTAGTAATGGAGAAAAGGCCTTTAGGATGAGGACAAACTAATTTGCTTGCTTGCTTGACGTAGTTTGGCTGCAGTTACTGGAAGTTGGATAGTTTAGTTTAGTCCACTGGTTCCCAGCCTGTGGACTATTTCTCTAAACTTTGACAATTTGTTGTAAAAAATTGGCCTTAATTTTTAAATTTAAAGAGTTGTTTAACTGAAACCAGGTGAGACCTTTAGGAGGCAAGATGTCTCTTTTCCCTCAGCTGACAACAAATCTGAAACAAATGTAGAGTAAATAAAAGTACAATATTTCCATCTGAGATATAAAATACAATTAACCTCAAATTTTGTACAGTACAAGAGTAAATTTACTTAGTTACTTTTCACCACAGTCTACATATAATAAACATCAAGACACAGGTGCTAAATTGAGCCTAAACAACCTGGATGCTCCTGGGCCCTGGAGGTAGCACTAGACTAGTTTACCGCTGCAGATGTCCGGTTAACAGAGGCTTCTAGGAGATTAATTAGGCACAGTCTGATAAGTAGGATAAGTGAAAGCACCTGTGTGCTTGGACCATAGGTGCATACGGGCCTTAAATTAAATCCTGAAATCACTTCACTTTGTTCTGTTCAGATTAAACTCTTAGTTTACTGAATGTAAATCATCAGTCTGACCTCAGACCGCGTAGTTAACCCCGAGGAGTCTGTCATAATTAAAAACCCTCCACCGTCTGCTGGACTCTGGCTCATCTCTCAGCTCATCTGCTCCCTGCAGATTGCTCTGCCGTTGCGTCACCATTGCCACTCAGTCTGACCGAAGCAATCTGCTCACATGAAATTGGGTAGAGAGGAAAAAAAAGGCCGCCATCAAGATGCTCTTTACCGTTTTTCAAATGGTGCTTTCATCAGTGACAGCTGCCGCTGAGGCCTGAGGCAAACACAGCCATTGCTCAGCCAACTTCTTGTTAGACAGGCTGGACACCTGCTGCAGTCTGACGCCAACTGGGCCTCTTGGCTAGACCACCACAGTTGGGCCATAAACTGATTGAGTGACTGAAAATGAAGTTGCACCATTGGTCGGCTAGAAAATGTTGGAGTGTTTCCATTGGTCGTTGATCTTTCAAAATGAATTAGTGAGAACTGTTTCTTGTGCATCAGGAATGCTTTCAGGACGTGTTGCCAATTTTGTTGCTAGATTTATCAACTTTTCAGACCCTTCAGCAATTTTTCTTCAAAGAATCATGTAGAGACAAAATCTAGCAACCTTCTGGACAAACATCTGCTGCATTCTGTAGAAGAGAGTTGTCAGTATTGATTCAGGAGTGAGAGACCAAGCTTTCCATCCACAGACAAACCTCTTTATGTGTCTCATTAAATTGACCACATGGCAGCTCTGACACAGAAGTGTACGAGCCTCTAACTTTCTCTCTCATTGATCATTTTTCAGGTAAATAAAACAGAAATCACATCTAAGCATTTGTCTTCAACTCGTGTGTCTGGTGATTCTGTAGGACGACATCATGGTTATAAGACCAGGATTTTAGCAGCAGAGCAGCAGAGCAGCAGCTTGGAAGTGGTGGCTGGTCAACACATAATCTCAATGGGTCACATTTCAGTCACCGTTTAATACTCGTTCCATTGTCTGACAACAGAAACACATGTGAATGAGATCAGCTTTATTGAGAATTCAGCTGCATTAAATAACTGTATATGTTGACGACAGTGAGAAGGAGAGAACCAAACAGGTAAAGAACAGTCCAGCTACATACTGGGTTTTAACCAGGTCTTGTTGAACATGACTGACAGAAACACTGATGCTCTCAGAGCCTCTGACACAGAGTGAAGGATGAGGATGTGTCAGAGTGAAGGTGATCTGACGGCAGCCTGCAGGTCGCATCATTATTCATCCATCCAACCTGGAGCAACTTCCTGTCAAACACTCATGTGCCAACAGCAACTGTCAAGCAACAGTCCTGCTGTTTTGTTCAAGAAACCTGTCAGAACACTTTTTCAGTCCAGTTGTCGAACCTGGAATTTCCCCGTCACAGTTAAGTTACATTGTCTGGAATCAAACCTAGAAATGAATCTGGTCATGGAACCTGATAAAAATCTGAGGTGTTAAATTAGAAAGAAATGTTAAAGGATCATTTCATCCAAATTACAGGTTTGAAAATATTTTTGAGATTTCTGCCTTCACCCCAGAACAACTGAGGTGAATAGAATTGAGTTTGTTCTGTTCACAGCTTTGAAACAAGACTTAAAAAAAAACAAAAAAAAACAACAGAAACCTCTTTTTTCAGAAAGTTTGCCTGTTACTGGACACACTGAAGACACCCTTCATACAGACTGTTCCTTCTGTTGAAGCTGTTCAGAAAGAAACCTCAGCTAATAAAATCAAGGACCTTAAAGAAAGTGAGAAAATGTTTCAGGGTGTGGAGAACGGAGAGAACAGGGAGAACGAACGAGAGGTCAGAGAAACGTCTGCTTACACAGTGGAACTCACTCAGAGACAGTCTTAATTTAAATGCCTTTTGGAAAAATCTGCTGCTTCGCTTTTTTTATTCTTTTTTTTTTAACATTTTTTGCTAGTTTCAGAATAAAGCGTCTCTTATCGCGTCTCCTCACACACACACACCACGAAGCTGTGATGGTAACGGTCATGGCTGCAGCTCAGGACTGTGAGGACACTCTTTTATTGTCATAATTCTTCTCAGTAAATAGTTCAGTCAGAGACACAGACGATCCTGGTGAAAAAGACAAACCCCTTTAATAAATGTACATGAACAGCATTCTTAATTAAATCGTGAAATGCCATATGGGGGGGGGGCAAGCAGCTAATAGATCATGACGTCAGTGCTCTACCTGGAATGATGCTGTGTCTCTTTTATGGTGGATTCAGGTTATTTCAGTGTCAGAGAGACGATGTCTTTGCAGCCGCCATGTAACTAGCTGAGTAATGGATGTTTATCAGGGTCCTCTGCAGCATTGGTGCCTAGAATGTGCACAATTAAATGGCATGAACCAAATGGACAAATTCGCTGAGTTAATTTCTGTCGGGTGTGAAATCAGTCGTGGCCACAGAAATGTTACCACAGAGAAAAGACTGGAAGGCTCTGAAGGAAATTTTCCATCCAGAACTCAGGTTTGCTCGGTGACCACTGCTGCTCATGTGACCCCCTCCGGCTACAGGGTGTTTGTATTCGACAGACCTGCTCGGCGGAGACCATCCATCAATGCTCCACTGCAGCAATGATTCCCTTTATTTTTTGTGTCCATAAGCAGCTCCCGTCAGCTGATGTTTCACGGAGATCCAATAAGCAGTGGCCTCCAGAGTCTGTTTGTTCAGGGAAAAGGGTCCAGTCAGCAGTTCATCATCAATGAGGCCTGGACATCTGGCAGCATTTTCACATTATTACTGTTTTTCTCTTAGGCTTCTTTGACCATTTTATGTGACATTATCTCAATCAAACAGTAACTGATTAGTAGAAGTCACAAGGGAGTTTCAGTCTCAAAGTGGACAAAATGTCAGAATGAGGCCGATGACTTTAACATTGATGGATTTGACCGCTGCTCTAATTAAACCCGGCAGATGCCCCAATTTAAAGGTTTTTAATTTGCTGCAGCACCGAAACCTAATTTATCGATGGCTCGAAGGTGTTTTCATATCATTTCTTCCTGAATATTTCTGTCTGTGGCCCAAAGCTATTCTACTTTTTTTCCATGCAGAGGAACATTGGGAACCATTTCAGCATTCGGAGAGTAAAACCGGGCAATAAAAGGTGGCTAACTGGAGACCTGCAGCATGAACAGACGGCTTCAAAAAGACGGAGGGAGAGCAGAGCCGTGACGAACCAGGGTTTCAGGCCGTGAACAGAAACGTATCAAGAACAACATCAGAATAAACGATGGTGTTTGGCTTGTTGAGCTGCAGTCGC